>JABFPN010000141.1:0-66979 GCA_022817305.1 Leptoteleia sp. ZL-2020 | reverse complement strand
CAGTTCAACTGGCCTAGTCAAATCTGACAAGATACTGTCCAGATTCTGGCCCATAAATACTGGAGCATTATATGACTGTGTAGAGCCTAGCTAGGTTCTTACCAGTCAAATTCGGATAGTTTGTACAATCAAAAAACTATTCCACATTTTTCCATGGAAAAACTATCTAAAACTTAACTAGATTTTTAAGCTAGTTCCTGTCCAGAATCTAGTGTGTTTTTGAAAAATTATTATTATAATTTTTATTTTCATTGGAATGAAAATTATTAAGTTTTGTTTAAATTGATATAATTGGATATTAAAAAAGGAATATTAAATAAATGATTATCAAGCAATTAAATTTTTGAGTTTAGTTATTTCACAATTTTTACATCAGCAAAAAAACAGGAACTACATTTTATCTAAGTATAGCCAGCCAGTATTTTTGAAAATTCTGGATTCAGTTTCTGGCCAGTTACTGGACAGTTCTGGTTAGAAACTTGCTAGTGCCAGTGAAGTTTTTCTGGCTAGACACTAGGTACACAGTGCGTGACGATGCTGGCTAGTACCTAGTTAGTTTTTCATGCTAGTAACTGGGCAGAAACCAGTAAAATCTGACCAGTTCCAAGCATAAAACTAGGCCAAATTTTTACTTGGGACAAACCAGCATAATTGCGGCATATGAATGGGACATGTATGGGACATAGCAGCATATACGACATATATGGGTTATAAATGGTACATATGACGGCATATATGGGTCGTATGCGATATATATGACGGTATATGGGACCTATGCAGCATATATGATGAAATATATGGGGCTTATATAACATATATGGCACGTACATAAATTCTTACAGAGGTAAAAATGTTGTTTAATTTAATTGGGTAATAATCTTCTGTTTCGGACACAGGTCATACAAGTGCTGTTTCAATTAGCGCGATATTCGAAATTATGAAATGGCGAAACGCCGAAGAAAAAGCAATATTCCGCAAAATGAGCAATTGCACAATCGAGTCCAAAATTGTGCAAAATACGTATTCGACTTCCACAACTGGTGGACAGGCGCAAAGTATTTAGCGGCCGTCGTGCTGGTAAAGATGATGTCATGTGACGTGTGCGCGTTGCCGAACTGGTCAAAGTGAGCGGTATCACCGTGGCGTCGTCATGGTTTACCCCATAAGGCGATGAACGCGAATGATCATAATACTTATTGGGCTCCGATGCGAACCTCGCTTCTTGCGACACTTTTCAATTCTACGTCTATTCTATTCATTTCAAAATAAACACACCTGTTTATGTAAATATACAATTTACGTGTTATTTTGCAGCTTTACTTTAAGGCAGTAATGTGCATTTTATTTTGTCGACGTAAAGGAAATAGCAAGAAAATTAGAAAGGGATATGTAAGAAAAAAGAAAGACGATAAATTGTATCCTAGTAAAAATCAAACATATATGGATATATATATTTTTTTCTTAACACATATATGACCATATATGTTTTTTCTTAATCCATATATGGCTACATATGGATATACATGGTCGGTCAATGCATGGCAATAATTGATATAAAATTCTAGCCATGTATACTTTTATTTCCTCATACTGAAAGCAATTAGTTTTTAGGCAAAACTATTTCGAATGACCTTATAAAATGAAAATTATTTTCCAAAGCTGCGACATTAAAGTGAAATGACTTTTGAGCTTAGCATTGTATTAGACAAATGATAAAAAAATTTAATTAATTGTCTGTTAAACTAGACAAGAAGGAATAAAGATTAATGGATACGATAAATCCGTTCATTTCTCAATATATAATTATATATATTTAAGCAATCTCGGTGTTAATTTTTAAATAAATTCTTTCATAAACAGATGTGTAAGAAATTTGTTTAATTATATGTCGAGATAATTGCATGTCAATGTTTGTATTATTCATTGGAGGATTATATTAAAATAAGAAACGCCTAAGGCGTCGAAGAATACAGTCAGATCACGCTTACTTACAATTTCTAATTTTAATTAAATTAATGCAATTACTTATTTTCAAGATGCAAGTTTAGTCTAACAATGGTTCATGTATGTTTTAACAATTTCATAAAAGAAAATATTAAAATATTCATATATGCTAGATTATTCTTGCCATACATGGACCATATATGTTTCATTTTTACTAAGGTAAATTATCATCATACATACACGGTGAGAAAAGATTACGAAAAATTATGATATATGGCAATAATTAATATAATATTCTAACCATATATGGTGCCAATAATTTCTTTATATTGAAATAAATTATTATCATAAGTCAACCATATGTGGCCATATATGAATTAAGACAAAACATGTGTACATATATCAATTTATCCATATATATTTCATATGTGAACCACATATGTATCATTTTTATTAGCGAAGATATTAAAATAAGCGTGACCAAGAAATGGAAATTGTCACCACATATCAATCATATATGACCATGTATAGAATTTTTGGCGAAATAGTTGAATTCGCCAAAAAGGCCCGATGCATTTTCGACGTTTCAAAACAATTCCCCGACGTTAAGGCGACGCGGTTGGAAACGGTTAGCTATTAACCGTTATATGCCAAAAGAATAATGAGATATGAAGCTGCGCTCTCCCCTCGGGTTTAGCGCCGACTGACCACGGCAAAACGAGCCGGGCGAACGTAACGAAGGGAGACGGGAAAGAGCTGCGAGAAAGAAAACTAAAGAGTTCGATGTACCGGCCAATGGCGAGTAGATTAGCTAAGCTCCCGCGCCAGGCACTTGCCTTGCGAATCCGCTTGGCTTTACATTCGTGAAAGGTTAAACTCCAACTTCTAAACGCTTCCAATTCTGGAAACGACGCTTGACAAACCCATCCATTATTCATAGTATCGCGCACTTTTTCTCTCCACCTCGTCTCCCATCTCTTTCCTTTCCTTCGTACTTCTTTCATTTCTTTAGCTCTCTCTCTCTCTCTCTCTTCACTTTTTCGTCAGTTCATTTCAAGCGGACCATTATAATGGTCTTAATTGAACCGGAAAACTGCCAATTACATTCAGGTCAGCGTGTTAGGTGAAATGAAGGTAGGCGAGGGGAGGGCCGGGAGGGGGGAGGAGGAATGTCCTGTTGAATCAACGGTTGAATTTCCGATTGATTTCGTCGATTATCTTTTTATGAAAATATTATAATTGATATTGGAGGGGAGGCAGTGGTGGGGACATTCCTTGCCCATGGGTGAATGGTAACAGTTCGCTCGATTTAATTTAGTGCCGAGGAAAACCTAGAATTCAGAACTGTTACTATTTTAAAAACTTAAAAAATGTACCATTGTATTCACCTAGCGGTTAGGAACATCTCTCTTCTGATGATTCTTAATGAATTATACAGGGACAAAGGATATGTTGAAATAATGCATACATATTTTGTTTTATGCTACTGGTCCATCCACTTAATATAGAAGTAAAACGAAATTTATCTTTCCAGGTACAAATTTATATATACCCCATATATGTTGATTTTTACGTGGGTTAATAAAAATAATGGAAAGTTAATATAACAATGATAAAAGTAAATCTATTTTCTTCTAATTTTTTTGTGAAACAACTGATAAGATGAAATGAAGAATTGTGAGCAAAGTTTTTGATGGTTAACATGTTTGCAGATTTCCGACATCGTCGTGGGCCAAGAACCAAATGTGAGTGCCCGCGAAGCTTTGCTGAGATGGGCTCGACGCTCTACCGCACGATATCCGGGAGTCCGAGTGACGGACTTCACCAGTTCCTGGAGGGACGGTTTGGCATTCAGCGCCCTAATCCACAGGAACCGCCCGGACCTGGTCGACTGGAGATTGGCTCGCACTTATCAGGCTCGCGAACGACTCGAACGAGTCTTCTATGTCGCCGAACGCGAATATGGCGTTACCAGGCTTCTCGATCCCGAAGGTAAAATCGCACGACGTCGTGCTTCTTTCGTTTAATATATTAATAATAATAATTTAATTTAAATTTTAATTGAAGATTTACTCATTTACATTGTACTGTTGCAGGATCCCTTGCGGAAAAGAATGCTGAAAAATGCTTGAAAAACTGCTAAAATTTGTAATTTTCAGCATTTTTTCCCACAAGGAGTTATTATTATATGGTAAACTAAATCTTAACTAAATAAGATAAAAGATTTTAACTAAATAAACAATTTCTTTGAGTGAGAAATCTTAAATTATATTTTAATGCTTGAAAATGTAATAATATTTACAATACTAGGGCTTATAAGCAATTCAAACAATTGAAGCAGGACAAAAAAGGAAGAAAAAAATAGTGCGAAAATGTACAACAAAGCACAATAGCCTACAATGAGTTCTCATAGTTTCGTGAGATTTGCATACGTTGGACGTAGATGACAAAACTTCTTCAAGTTCTCCTGTACTAGATTGTTATGTAAATCGTTAATAGTAATACGAAACGTCTTAAATATTTCGTCTAAATAGAATTTTTTTTCATTTGCCTACAATTACTGCTTTATATCATCGTTGTCGGAATAATGCTTTGAAAATTGCCAGTTTGCACATCAGTCTGTAGAAATTATTACACTATTCAAGAAGGTCAACATAGTGTGCTAGAAATGCAAAATAACGGAGTAATTTTTAATAAACCGACATGCACGTCCATTACGATTCGTGACTAAAACTGAGAAGTGTACTTTGAAAAAAAGTAAAAACACGTGAGAAGAAGATGCTGGCTGGGTAGACATTTAGAAAGTTTTTGTGTGCGTGACCAACGTATTGATATGGCCTAGCTTTGCGCTTCAACTGATACCAACATTAATTCAAACTGCAAACTATTTTTCATCCCTCCCACTACCAAGTTCCGCATAGTTAACAGAATTTCATAGCATAATTCTTTGCCTCGCGAGTTTTATCGCTCTTTAATATCATCTTAATTTAATTACACATTACTGGGTTGTTTCATTTTTTGCATTCAATTCTTATAGAAGAAAAGATATGAAATGTAGGAATATTAATGTAAGAATGTTAAAAGCTTATTTCCGTGTGAAGTTTATTTGCAAGAAAATGTTTGAAATTAAATGGCGTTTGCAAATCGAGTAAACGCAAATTGGGTAAAAATTGAAAGGGAAAAAAAAGGATTTCGCCTGCGCATAACTGCACGTGGACTAAACTATAAGCTATGCTTGTTTTGGTCACGGTGCTCGGTGGCGTTTCCGGTTACACTCGCACACCGTAACACCGTTTTGTCGGCGAAGCAAATTTCCTTTAGACCGTAAACCAATCCAATATGCATTTGGGACATACCGAAAATTGATTTCACATAATCCCCATGGGCATAAAAATGGAAAGTTAAACGTGGTGCTGAAAAATGAAACGTTTTCAAAATACAAAATGTGGACGAACTTTGTTTTTGTTTTGCATTTACATCCATTTTAAGGCCTTTGGATGTAAGCAAACAATATTATTGTTTCTATTTCGTTAATTTGATCTCCCAATGTTATAAAAGGTTTCATTCTTCAGTTTCATAAGTTAAACGGCTGATCTTGAAAGGGTCTGTATGCTAAAAGGAACATGTAGCAGCTTAAAAGATATTAAAATAAACAAAAATAATAATATAAATTGTAATTGAAATATAATCGTTTGATAAATGAAAAGAAATGAATGTTGGAGCAGCGATCCGAGACCGAAATACGTGCAATCGATTATAACGGCAAGTGTTATCCGGCGCAGAAAATCGACAGCGTGGAACATTCGGCATAATTCAGTTTGTAAATAATCGCGACAAAGATAACGTCTATTTGCATGTCACGCCGAACGAATCGTCAATCCCACCTTGAGCGAACGGAGTACAATGTAATAGTATGTGCACGAGTATGTATTTGCTCCATCTATCATCCTTCGGACTGTTCAATGAGCCTCGAAGCACCTGCGACACAATCAATTGTCAATTCACACAATCTTTTGTCAATTGATTTTAAGATAAGAATCATACGCCTGTGTTAATTGTGATGAATGAAACACACCTTACAAGAGTAGTTTTTTTTAGATTGAAATAAAGTAATTTTAAATGTGCTAGGTAAACTAAGAGATATATAAAAATATAAGAGTGGAATAAACATAAATACACTCGGAAAACCATTAACTGTGGTCGACTATGATTGGTGTAAATTGGTTAAAAATAATATTAAAATTTAATGATGCTACTGAAAAATGAAACGTTTTCAAAATACAAAGTGTAAATAAACTTTGCTTCTTTGCAAACTTTGTATTTACATCCATTCTTACGTCCTTTCGATGTAAATAAACGATATTGTTTGTATTTCATTAATTTTACCTTTCAAACAATTACGAACATTGCTTTTTTTTATGTGCACTATATTAAAAACGTTTTATTCTTCAGCTCCATAAACTTTATTTAATAAAACATGAAAAAGAAGACTTGGTAATAAACGAATGTTAATTATTACAGATGTTGATACCCCCGAACCGGACGAAAAGTCTCTGATAACGTATATTTCGTCGTTGTACGACGTGTTCCCTGAACCGCCGCCAATCCATCCACTGTATGATGCAGAAGCACAAAAGAGATCCGCGGAATACCGCGAGTTGGCAAGCTCGCTTCACCTTTGGATCCGTGAAAAGATCTGCCTGATGCAGGAGCAGGCGTTTCCGCCGACCCTTATCGAAATGAAGAAGCTAGCCGCTGACAGTGCCAAGTTCAAAAACGACGATGTGCCACCTCGCTATAGGGATAAACAAAGACTCACGCACATATTTCGCGAACTGCACAAATATTTTGAAGCAGTCGGTGAAATTGATATTGAACCGGAACTTCATATAGATGTTATCGAGAAAAATTGGAACCGATTAATGATGTTCCATCAAGAACGGGACACGTCGATACACGAAGAAATCAAAAGGTTCATCTTCCTTCAATTTTGTACTTTCATTTTTCGGTAGATCGTTTATTTATTAGTAAATCAAAATGAATTCAGCTTAGTGTTACAATTAACAAAAAATTGAACCATGTACTATTTGTAATGCAAAATTACTATTTAAATTGTTACACAAATATTCAAAATTTTAAACAATAAATACTACTCGAAACAAATCATGAACAAATTAATATTATAAATGTAAAACACAATGACAAATGTATAATTAATGTCTAGACTGGAACGACTACAACGACTCGCGGAGAAGGTTCACCGCGAGATGAAATCGACGGACAATCGTTTGGAAGAACTGGAGCGCAGGGTGGAGGACGAAGGTCGGCGCTTGGAACGATTGCATCCTCTCGAGGCGAAGCACGCGGTTGATCTGCTCGAGCAGGACATCCGCGGCACCGAAATACAGATCCAAAACATCTTTACGGACGTTCACACGCTGACGGACGGCAGGTACAGCCAAGCGGCCGAATTGCATAAACGCGTGCAAAAGTTGCACCAACGCTGGGTAGCGTTGCGTTCGTTGTTGCACAAGCTGCTGGTACAGCCACTGTCGGCGGTGTCGTTCCCCGTGGAAGAGCGAATCGT
Organism: Leptoteleia sp. ZL-2020; assembly: GCA_022817305.1. Taxonomy (NCBI): domain Eukaryota; kingdom Metazoa; phylum Arthropoda; class Insecta; order Hymenoptera; family Scelionidae; genus Leptoteleia; species Leptoteleia sp. ZL-2020. Next base: position 59,448 of record JABFPN010000141.1, on the reverse strand, counting down.
TACCAAGCATCGCACGACCGTCCACGAGACGCGCCTCGTTGACACCAATCCGCACTTCCGTGCTCTTCACGACTGCATCGACTGGTGCAAGAACAAGCTCAAGCAAATCCAGGAGGCGGACTACGGCTCGGACCTGCCGAGCGTGCAAACCGAGCTCGACATACACCAGCGCGAGCACAAGAACATCGAACAGTTTAAGCACACCAAACTGGACAAGTGCGTGCACGCCAAGAACAATTTCCACGGCGAGGAATTATCGTTGTATAACCAGTACCTCGCCACTCTGCACAAGCTCTACACGGAATTACTCGCCCTCTCCAACAAGCGGGCGTCCGACCTCGATACCCTCCACGATTTCATTCAGTCGGCCACAGGCGAGCTTGTCTGGCTCAACACTAAAGAAGAAATGGAAGTTACCCGCGACTGGAGTGACAAGAATCTCAATATTTCCAGCATCGAACATTATTACGAGGTAACGAATATGTACAAAACTTTGAACATTCCTGTTATTTTAATTTACTTCCTAATCATTTTAAAATGTTCATAAGAAAGATTCTTCGTATGGGACTAAAGAATGAAACGTTTTTAAATTGCAAAATGTAAACGAACTTTATTTGTTTTTGTTTGTAAATGCCTTATTTCTTTAGAAATATCTATATTATATTTCTGAAAAAAGATATTAAAAGTAGTTTTTAAGTGACGTTATTATGTTTCAATTTTTGAAGCGTCTCGGGCAATAAATGATAGAAGCTTTATTCATAAGTATAGAGTTAAATTTTAAACTTTGAAAATATATTTCATAAATTTTGAAAATTAATCTAACTTGGGATAATGAAAACTTGTTTCATTATTTAACTAAACATTTAATTTTAAACAAGTAAATTAAGCTGAATTTGTCATTATTTTAACTAAATTCAACTTTTTAATTTATAAAACAGCAATCATATGGATCTGGAATAGAGGTAATATTATGAAAATAAATCTAATTTTGGCATTTTAAGGAACTGTCATATAATTGATATATATCAGCTTTATAATAAAATTAGCTGAATTTATGAAAATATGCAGTAGTTTATGAATACTTTTCAGTACAATATGCTAATACCTTTGTGTTACTTATTTTAACAGACCTTGATGAGTGATCTGGAAAAGCGAGAAATCCAGTTCTCAGCAGTCCAAGATCGAGGAGAAGCTCTGGTTCTACAACATCATCCCGCTGCTAAAACAATAGAAGCTTACATGTCAGCTATGCAGAGTCAGTGGGCTTGGTTATTACAGTTAACGCTTTGCTTAGAGGTTCACCTGAAACACGCGGCTCAAAGTCAAACATTCTTCAAAGAAGTTCAGCAAGCTGAACAATGGATATCCAAAAGAGATGAAATTCTGAATACCATTTATTCGCAGTCCGACTTTACGTTGGACGAAGGGGAACGTTTATTGAAAGGCATGCAAGACTTACGCGAAGAACTCAACAACTACGCAGATAACATTCAAAGGCTAGTGGAAACTGCCAAGGAAGTGGTACCGATGAAACAACGTAGGCAACCGGTAACAAGACCATTACAAGTTACTTGTATTTGCAACTACAAACAAGTAGACGTAAGTGTACTGTCTCTTCATATTTACTAAAGAGTCACCCAAGTAATTTCACTAAATTAAATAAATAATAATTTTCAGATGTCAATCGAAAAGAACGAACAGTGCACTCTTTATGACAATTCTGGCCGAGTAAAGTGGCGCGTGAAAAACCGAGAAGGCGTTGAATCTCCGGTGCCAGGGGTATGTTTCGCCTTGCAACCACCCGACAAGGAGGCTGTAGATGCAGCGGAGCGACTACGTCGGCAATACGAGCGCAGCGTCGCACTTTGGCAGCGCAAACAACTGCGTCTGCGGCAAAATATGATCTTCGCGACCATCAAGGTGGTAAAAGGATGGGACTTGCCCCAATTCCTCGCCATGGGTCAGGATCAACGCACGGCCATTCGTAAAGCGTTGAACGAAGACGCGGACAAGCTGCTGTCGGAGGGTGATCCCGCTGACCCTCAGTTACGGCGATTGCGCCGCGAGATGGCCGACGTGAACCGGTTGTTTGATGACTTTGAAAAACGCGCCCGCGCCGAAGAGGAGTCCAAAAACGCCGGTAGACTGTTTAATGATCAGGCGAGCGCGCTGCAGCAGACACTCGATGAACTGGAGCGCATTTTGAACAACCGCATTGCGTCACCGCTGCCGCGCGATATTGACAGCCTCGAACACACCGTTCTCGAGCACAAGGACTTTGAGCAACATTTGCAGAGATTGGCGCCAGATGTAGACCGCGCCCAACACACTTTCCGCGGTATCACCCTCAAAACTCCCGACATGAGAAATAAATTGGACAACGTAATGACCAAATGGAAACACCTTTGGAGTTTGAGCAATCTGTACATTGAGCGACTCAAGTGCGTCGAGATTGTTTTATCTGCCTTGGAGGACAATCTTGCGGCCATCACAGAGTTTGAAGTCAAATTGGCTTCTTTCGGCGAATTGCCCACTGACGTGAAAGAATTGCAAAACGTATTGGATGATTTAATGATTTTGCAAAATGATATAGGTACGATTCAGCTTTATGACATTTAATAAAATTACAAAGAAAATATAGAACTTAAAGACATAATGATCTTAAAGTAATAAAAGCTTAGCGAAAGATATTACTTTGTCCATCGAAAATGATTTTTACTTAATTTTGTAGTTCCATCATAACATTTATTAATACTACACTAAACTATTCAAAATGGAATAATTTTTGTTCATAACTTAAGACTATCCATATTCGTGAAACTTGATATTATACGTATATCGTAAATTTGGAATTTTTCAGCTCAACAACAAATTTCTATTGATCAATTAAATGACGATGCACATCACGCTCGAAGACTAGTGGAAAAATCTCGACCAAACCATCGTGGGCCTCACAGTGATATGGACCGTTTGGATGCTGAGGTTAATAGCCTAAATGCTAGATGGACTAATATCTGTGGCCAGCTTGTCGACAGGTTGCGTAGCGCTGAAACAGCTTACGGCTTAGCTCAACAGTATCGTTCGTCTTATCAAAATGAAGTTGATTTTGTTGACGAAAGCTATCAGAAACTCGAAACTTGCACTCCAATGCAAAATAAAACTTCCGAGCTCGAAACTGCCAAAGTAAGTTAATGCATATTTGATATTATAAACATTATTGTTATTAAAATGAGTAATTATTTTATACAGAATATCCCGAAGTATTCTTGTGTTATACCCTTACTCACAAACATTCGAAGTTTTAATTTCTTTTTTAATTTTCAAAGTAATTTATTTTATTATTTCAATGTATAAGGAAAAGTTTAAGTAAAAATAAACTTGGTTGCAGAACCTTTTGAACGAAGTAACTGAACGTGCTTCTGCCATCGAAACCGTCAACATAACTGGTGGAAGAATGATTCGCGAAGGCATGGTAAGATAAATTTAATGTTTTTCATTAAATTTTTACCAGAGGTAATGGTAAAAAACCTTGGTACTACAGGCGTTGGTGTGAATGTGTGGAGTGAATGTTTCAGACATAGTTGTCGTACAAACCATAAGAAACCTTATTTTTCCAGCTGTGTTTTATTGTAATTTATTTGATTGTACTCCAAGAAACTTTTCAGCTAGCAAGCGGTAAATATACTTCTACTTGCTGATGGTGTCTTTCTTCAACTCTCTTCACCATTCTGATAAAAAAAAATCTGGATTTAATAAGAAACCCCTTACAGACTGGGCCTCTATCAATTGTGTTGTTTGCGTTTCCTTTTACGTTTAGCATTACATTTAAAAGGATTGTTACGTGTGAAGCCGAAGAAGGATTACGCCGATCGTAGCGAGTAATTCTGCTGAATTGAATGATATTGCTGAGCTTTGTAGGCTAAACGATCATGATTCCGTTGAATACTCACTGTGGTGCAGATATTTCTTACAAGTAGATAAGAAGCTAAAATAATTTGGCAAAATTGTAATTAACGAAATGTGCTTAAAGTAAAAAATGTCATCACAGTGAGCAAAACTACTCCTGGTCAAAAAAGCTAGAGCATTACGCTTCTGGAAGTTAAAAGGTAGTAAAAGTTGCTGGAAGGTAGTCAAAGGTAGTAGCATTTTGAAGTAGCGTTGACTGACCATAACGGACTAACTGGAAACATCCTTAGATCTATGGACAGAGGCTCCGCGCTTTCAAAGAACAGCTGGAAGAGGTTTGTCCTTCGCTAGATGCTTCCGTGAAGCGACCGCGAAAAGACTCTCCGACTGTTGACGATATTGTTAAAGAGCTTGACAATCTCAACACTAGATACACGAACCTCGTCGCACTCTTACAAGAACGTCTTCGTTCTTTGGCGCCACATTTTCCGAATGATCCAAATGTCCAGGTAAGATCAATGTTTTTCTACTCTTCTTATTTTTTTAATATATATATATATATTCTATATATATATACTCCATTTCTAAAGGAATGGTCATAGTTCAACTGCGATATTATTAATATTGAGATAATAAAAAAAAGATTGAGAACTACCTTTCTCTCATAAAATAAGGTGCGCGTTAAAGTTAAAAAATCACGAGTTCTGCGAGACCATTTATATTTCTGTTTTACCAGAGATTTAAATGTTCCCGAGTTGATCCAAATAATTCAGCAAATCCACGCATAACTGATGCTTGTGCATATTTGTGACAAGATATGATTACAAAATGAGAATGCCATTTTTGGATCACGATCGCCTTGGAACGATCTGTTCAAAATCATAAGTATTAAGAGACCTTGAAACTCTTCAAGCTTGCATTTCAGTCACACGTATCAATTTTTACTTGGAGATATGTACAAATTCATCAATACGAATTGGTGCGCGTTTAATAATAGACACGTGAATTATAATAGGTAGTTTTTCGGCATGTGGGCTTAATGTAATTGTAATGTGGCATTTGTTATAACGTCATCTAGACAGACTGTATATAACAATTTTTTTTTACGAATGCATAAACAATACGCCTAATTTATGCTTTTCGGTTAGAATACCAAAATATTTTTTAATCGCAATATAATTTTTACTTCGCCTTTTCTTTATTAAAATTGTATTAAAAGATATAATATATTCTTCATATATTCATGTATCATATATAATAGAAATATGAAACATGTAAAATAAATGTTATATAGTTTTTATGTTAATTAAATTATAAGTTAAACATTTTTAGTTCCATAGGTATTTTAATTAGATAATTTGAAATGTAATACTGAATAAATTACGTTTTAAAATTGTTCTAGCTTGTGCAGTTAAAAAATTGTAGATAAAATTTATTATATACCGACTTTTACATTAACTTAACAACAGAATTCATTGTTGTTTGCCGTTTATGAATTATTTTTAGAATAAAAAGACAAATATATTTACTTAATGGCCAATGCAAGTAAAATTAATGAACTTCAAAGTTCAGTTATATTTTATTAAATTAGTAATCAATCTTTACGTTACCATTTAGTACAACAATTTTTATTATAATAATTTTCTGTGTATACACGTGAAATAGATCTTTATTAATATACACAACATTATAATAATAGTAATAACGATTTTCATTGGATTAATATAACTTCTTTCAATATTATTATTGTTACATTTATAATTATAATTTTAATAATAATTTATACAGATGTTTATTAATTCATAGTTAATAACATTATCATTTAAAATTTATCAATTTATAATTACATTTATAAACTTGTTTATAATTAATATATCTTAAATTAGAAAAAGAATATTCCAGTTTTAAGAAAAAAATACAATTATTTTGGTCATATCTTTGGTTTTATGTTTGTAAATATTTTAAATTATCTTAAATGCATTTCTTGTACGTATCCGAGCGATGACATCATATTTTTCTTTTTAAGGTGACGCAATATCTTTATGGCCCTGAATACGATTATACATTTCTGTCATGGTTTTAAAAATTGATGACAATTATTTACCCGACATTTAATATATTTTTAAGCATAAACTAAAATACTTATCTGTCGCGGTTCTTAAAAGGTCAAAAGAATGTTTCTTAATCTGATAAAGAGTCCTTTTCTGTGTTTCATTGCAATATTTAAAGGAAATGAAATGAGTAGTCTCACAAAAATGAATGTTAATAATAATTACACATTTATTTAAATTCTCATAATAACTAGAAAATGTGAATACTAATTGCTTAATTTTTACTTAAAATAACTGACATTCTTGTTAATTCAACTAGAATTTTGATTTTCGCGAAAATTAATCCTTTAACTGTTTTTTTTTTAATGTATTATTAATGACAAATTCATTAGTAATTCGTAATTACAGGTGTGCGTACAAAATTAATTGGTTATTACAGACTATGCTCTGATTATTAAGTTTTTTATATTAGTCTTGCTTTTATTATAATAAAATTTATATATAAAGAGAATTAATAATATACATATCAATTAATTGTATAAATAAATGCCATTGTGGACGTATAACTGTTTAAATTAGATTAGAAAATCAACGCGGAAATAGTTTATTTAAATATATCCAGGCGAATGGATTAAGCCGTAAGTTGATTTTTCGCGCTGAAAAGTTTCAAGATCAATATAGAGAAGCAGTAGGTGGAGATACGTTGGCGCCGCAGTCACGTTAGATTTGTTCATGACGAGTCGCGGTATCCCTATACACGTAACCGGTGTCGCACCGTTTCGGCCTTGTTTCACGATCTCCGATTTACCCGGATTGACCATACATGTACCGGCTTACGTGGGTGTGCTGGATTATATTTTTCTGATGTCACAGTTCGTAATTTTATGCTAGACAGAAACGTAAATTATTTTCAAGACTTGCGGCTAAACAAATAAATTGATTGCTTAAACATCACGTTTCCGAGACAAAATTAGAGTACCTTTTTAGAAACACTAAAAATTCATTAATTTATCACAAATTATATTATTGCATTAACGTCAGAACTTTACAACTCTTGGTAAAAATGAAACATGGACATATGTTTTTTCTGAATTTATATATGGACCATACATGTTTTTCCTTAATTCATATATGGCCATACATGCTTGATATATGGTAATAATCAGTTTCAATATAAGGAAATTATTAAAATCATATATGTCTACAGAACATATATGTAAGTTTAATTTTACTAGGGTTTAAATATTTAAAAATTACTTATATTTGAACGTTGTTTATGTTTGTTTATTTCGATATTAAAATGATAAAATAAAGAGCGCTGTCTGCTGAATAAATGTTTCACAATTAAAAATAGAATTTGAATAATAACTTATAAGTTTATGTTGGTGTCAAGAAGAAAAGGAGGAACAAAAGAAAAAAGAAAGAAAAAGAATATGATTATGAATTGGGATTGGTGACGGGCGGGTTTCAATTTGTACGAAATATTTGAATTAAAGGCGTGCCCTTAAAAGGGCTCAGAAGTGTGAGCTTTATTGTGGTAAACAATGTGTCCTCTAATCCAAAGACACAACCGATTGACTAACAAATTAGTTCATCATTAAAAGCATATGTTTGATACAATTGTGTAATGATAGAGGAGATGCAAAAAAAATCTTGTGGGTGTCAAGGTCTACGCATAAGATATACGGAAGGTCCATTCAGAATGTTAATGTTTTGAAGTACATAGTCGAGTCTGCTGAGCTACCGCGTGTTCAATTTCGCGAACGATTCCGTGCGGGTAACATCGTGCACTTGCTGGCTCCTTTTATTTCGGTGCAATATTCGTTTGCTTTTCAAGCTTGTTCATTGTGACAGTGAGTGAAAACTGATGCTCTGATACAATTTCACTTGGCAAACATCAAAGTGATAAGGAATGCTATAAATTAATATCAATCATGGCATCTTATGAGAGAAAAGTAGTTCGCAAGGTACATATGCAAGTATAGATATAATAAATGGTCGCTCGTGTTTTTTTTTAAATTTAATGCAACTCAAGTAGTTTCATTAGATTTGTATCTTAAATTTTTATTGTAAAATTAACTGGTTACAAATTTGTTTTATATTTTCATATGATTATATATAAATACATGGTATGTATTCATATATAATGACATGAAAACTATACAAGTAAAAAACTGGTAAAAAAGTACAATTAAATAGAATTATATCATTCGTGTATTTAATTTATATATATGTGTAAATTAAAAGGAAGTTATTTAAATTTAAATACATTGTTAAATTAATTCAACAAATCAGATTCATTTATTTAATTGATAATGTAATATTAAACACGTTTTACAAATTTGTAAACATTATAAATTTTATTTAGCTTCAACCAAGAGCTACTTGTTTTTCTCAGTTACAATGACAAATAGTTTCTCTTCTTTTATTTTCCCTTTTTTTATTGCCAACATAATTTTTTTCGATACCGGTTCATGTTCCATCTATATTCATATATTCGTTATTTCTTATTAGTAATAAAAAATGAATTGCTGCTTGTGAATTAAGTGGAATAATATATCGTTTCTTTTCCAACAATACGATTACATAAGTTGTACGATTTCAAGTTCATGGTTTGAAGCCAATGATATCATCGATAATGACTGAATTTCTAGCTGATTTTCACGCGGTTTGCAAGATCCATGTTCATTGGCGCGCATTTCAATTTCGCGTTAAAATTATAGCTCTTCCACTTAAGTAGGTCACAGTATCAAAGTTGCAATGATTCTATCCGAATAAATTACTTTGCACCCAAGTAGTTTGGCCTAATTAAAGAAAACAATTGAATTCTATTAAATCGTACTATGTACGGATTTAAGAATACTTATTTATTTATTCAAAAATTGTACCATTTCGTATGATCCAATCGATTTCTCTAATCGTTATAACTTCTCATTTTATAATAAATATGAATAATATTCTTTCTCAATGTATTAACTGTATGAAATTTGATGTTTCTTTAATTAAAAATAATTTACCATGTGCATGTGATATATATATATATATGTGTAAAAATATATATCACATAAAAATAAATTATTTACATTTTTACTAAACCATTAGTGTCCCATACGCATAGTCAAGCAGTAATTGTATAAGTTTGTAATATTTTAATGGAACTAAAAAACGAAACTTTTGTAAAAATGAGCACATCAAAAAACAATCGTAAATATTTTGAAGATCAAATGAATGAATAATGCTATTTGTTTACTTTCAAAGGACATAAAAATTAATATAAATGTAAAACTACAACAAAGGTTGTTTATATTTTGTTCTTTTTGAAAACATTTCATTTTTTTAATATCATAAATTTGTAATATTTTGATAAGTCATTTATTTTAAATAAATAAAAAGCAAGTTTTTAAACGTTAGAACATTATATAAAGTTAACGAATCGTGCACTGGCAATTGCATATATTGTGCACCTTCGCAGTATATGAAGTTCACATATTTATAGATACAGTTTGAAGTCTTTTGGTCAAGATCGTCTCGCACAATTTTTGGCTGTTAACAATGAATATTGAAGCTAAAATTATTTATTTTTTAGAGAATTTTTTACTTTGTTATCTTTTTCTTATTGAGACAAGATATACCTAGACCGTTTGTAAATTATTGCCATGTTAACTTTAACTTATTGCGTGTGGATGTTGTTTCAGCGTGCTTTACAAGAGCAGCGACCATTACGAACATTTCGGACAGAATTTAATATATACGAAAGTGCTAAAAGCGAGGAACGATATTCCACCACAACGACGCATTTTACGCAATCGCAGTAAGTCAGTTTCTATTGAAAAAATTAATTGGATGTTAATTGGATATTAATTAATAATTTAATTATGTGTATGTTAATTTATATACTTCAATTTTCGACGTTTATGCAAATTATATACTTTTATTAATAATACCAATTATTGATATAATTTGATATAATATTAAATATAATATAATATTAAAAAACTTTGCACGTTTATTACATATATAGGATATATTTAAACAGTTTATATACACTGTAAAAATGTCCACTTGTTTTAACTTTTTAATTCTACTAATAATAAAATTCGTTTTTGTTGCATATTTTTGTAATAACAATAAATTTCTTTACAAACAGAGGTAAATTTCGTCGATTCGTTTTTCGTACATTTGTATGCGTAACTTAAAATCATTTTAATAAAGAATACATACTGATTTCATTACAATATGGAGTAAGTTAAAAAAAAGAATATAATTATACATATGCATACTGAGTAATGTTGCAAAATACTACATAGAATTGTAATATGATAATACAAAGAATTAATAGAAGTTTTAATTAATATCAGTAGTGGGATAATAATTTAAATCAATAAATGCGAATAAAATTATATTTCATAAAAATATTTCATAAATAATTAATTGAAGTATTTAAATAAATTTAAAATATACTCTGAAATATTGCTGCAGTTAAGTTTGAAAACTTGATATTTTATATCAAGCCATCATAATTATACAATTAGTATTTATAATTTCATTATATATATGGATAATAACTTAACAAAGCAATTAATTTTGTAATGACAGAAACATTTATTTCCGTTTAATCACGGCCTATGATAAATTTAAAATAATAAAACACTATACTAACACGAAATACTCGCTTTAAGACAAAACGAATTAATCAACAATTATTGAACCAGGTATGAACGTCACGAGTCCTCGGCAAGAATTTCGAAAGAGGTCCATCGTGTATCCTCGCGAGAATCCTCGCCGCTTAAGCGCACGCACGAGCGAACCCAGTGTATCGCGGCTAATGAGGAAAAGAGATTGGAAGCGCGAAGTGAAACCGATGCATCACAGAGCACAAGCAGCAAACAGCAAACGGCAGAGACGTACAAAGCATCCCGGGATAATATAATCGAAACCCGAGGTATTTTTCATCCGGTGACAAAGGAAATTCTGACAGTCGGTGAAGCGATCAGTCAGCGGGTGCTTGACGTTCGAAGTGGTCGAATTGTTTATGCGACAGACGGTCAAACTAAGAGCCTCTCAATCGCGGAGGCTGCGCGGGTGCATTTAATCGAGGAGGGTCTCGCGAATCGCTTGTTAAGTCCGTGCGGAGTAAGGGAGGATGGTCGCGCAGTCTGCATCCTGGAGGCGATTCAACACGAGTTCCACGTGGCAGAAAGCAGCGTCCGGGACGACGATCGTGTCAAGGTAATTCATTACAGCGGCGACGCCCCAGAGCCGGGCCTTAGCGTTGCGGATGCGATGAAGCGCGGTCTTTTGGACCCTGAGACGGGTCATTATGTCACCTCTAGCGGTGAGACAATGCCAATAGATGAAGCGTATGCGCGCGGTTACCTCGTGAAACTCGACACCCAAGTGTTGATGAAGAGAGGCGCGCTGGCCCTGGCAGACGCCATCTCGCAGACCTTAATCGACGATAGACTCGGACGAGTCATCGATAGGTTCACCGGAGACAACTACTCCTTAGACGAGGCAGTTGCTCGAAATATCATAAACCCCGAGATCCGAGAAGTGGTCGATGCGAAGAGCGACAATAAAATCACCGTGTTCCAGGCCATTGATCGAGGTATCCTGGTGCCCAAGTCCGGCAAGTACGTAAACAATTTGTCAATGGAGAAACTTTCTCTCAAGGAGGCGCGTAGGCGACAATTGATCGTCAAACCGTTGACGTTGAAAGAATGCCGCGATCAAGATATCATCGACGAAGCCACGGGCCAAATATCTAGTCCCTCGCATCGCGCTAAACTCAGCATTTTGGAGGCTATTGCGCGAGGGGTTCTCGATGCCGATCACGTTCGGTCCATTTTAGATAGAAAATCTGGCCAATTCCTCACGCTCTCGGAAGCGTTAGCTAGAGCTATAATCAAACCGGAAGGACAGTTTTATGACTCGTCGACTGGTCAGTGTATGAGTATCTCTGAGGCGGTAGATAGTGGTTTTATTACGTCGGTTGTTCAGAAATCTATCTTTGACATCGAGGGCTTTAAAGACCCGGTGTCTTCCGAATTCATTAGTCTTAATGCAGCGTTACTTAAAGGTTTAGTCAGTCCGAAAGCTGGCGGTTGCTTTGTTGTCGATTTAAAAACCGGTCAAACGGTACCGTTAAGCGACGCAACTGAGCAGGGTCTCGCGCGTGCCGAACTTATGGAAATGTTGAATCGTGGTATAGGTATAATAGATAATGGTCGAGAGATAAGTGTTCTCGAAGCTGTGCTTGTTAATTTAGTCGATCCCAAATCGGGACAGTTGTTGGAACCGAGAACGCAAAAGACAGTGCCTTTGGAAGAAGCTATTAAACGCGGTCTAATCACTCCCGATGGCGCTGCTCTACTCGCTAGTTTGTTAAATATTTCGGTCACTGTTCAGACGGTTACGAAGACAATAAAAAGGTACGTCACTTACACGAAAAGCGGCGAAAATCAAGTTACTACGGAATGTAAGGTATCGTACAAGCATGCAACGAGCAAAGCGCAAGATTTCCCTATGAAAAATTCGGATCTCGAGCAAGGCGACGTAACAGTCAGTATTGATGATGCATTTAAAGATGAAACAATTAGTGGAAATACAGATTATTCGCGTTATAGTAAAGCGCGAAGTTGTTCACCTCCGAGGGCTGTGGGAACTACTACTAACATTATTACTCGCACAATTATCTCCCCCGATAAAGAAACTAAACAATCATCCATGAATGTCACTATTACCACATCCACTGAACATTCTTCATTTGCGAAATCCCCTGTTGATATTAAAGCTCAATCTTTGCCTCCCTCTCATACACAAGAAGAGTACAAATTGGAAACAACCATTTTAGTGCCAAATAAAGTAGATAGCGAAGCAGGCGGTCAATCAATTACATCTTCTAAAGTGACCATTAAAAGTGTCGAACCATTACCACTGGACAATCGTGATTTAGATTTACCGATTGACGGATGGACTCTCCGTCAAGCCATCGAACAAGGACTTTTTGATACTTCAACAGGACTGTTTATAATACCTGGTACTGATAGACTTGTTTCATTCGAGGAGTGTGTTAAATTAAGAATTATAAATCCATACTCGGCGGAAGTTATTGATCCACATAATGGTAGAAAAGTGTCCTTATTAAGAAGTTTAGAGAAAAATATTCTAGATTCAACAGGTCATTACACGTATCAAAAGTTAGCTATGCGGGACGCCATTGATAAAGAATTAATTATCCTTAATGATTCTACCGATAACGATCTGAAAGTTCCAGCCAAAAAGTCCACAGTAATTAGTTCGAATAATGATGTACAAGTTTTAACTAGTCCCGTTAAAAGAGATTTAAGCTTTGAAGAATCTTCCGCTTTAGATCCGGTTCAAGTAAGTCGCGGTGTGATATATGATCCAGCAACAACATTAGTGATTTTCACTGAAAGCGGAAAGTCAGCGAATTTGTTAACAGCAATTAACGACGGGGCTTTAAACCCAGAAATTGTTACTGTAAACGAATCATCTTCGGGCAAGGAAATAAGTTTAAAGGAAGCTATCCATAAAGGTATTATAAATCCTGTTACCGGAACGTGTCAAGATGAGCGGGGAAGACAAATGTCCTTAATCGATGCATCAAAGTTGGGAATTATAAGCGTAATAGGGGCACCATTAGTTGCAGCGGCAGCAGCTGTTGAGGCTGTTAAAAAAGCAATGATTGAAGATCCTAGAACTGGAGAAAAAGTACCCCGAGAAGTTGCCATTGAACGAGGCTTAGTTTCTCCCGACAAAATAACGAATGTTGTACATTCAATTGAAAATGCAAAACCAGAAGACACACCGATTGTAGATTATGTGTTAACAGCCGATGAAAGCAAAAATACTACCATAGATGATAATTTAAGTGAAAAGGAGAAATTCGGAAGTGCGATATCAGATAAAGAAGTTATTAAAGTTGATGATTCAGATTCCGTCCAATTAACGCTGGCAAAACAAACAAGGTCACGTGTAACAACAGAGCCAAAGTATAAGGTTACTATAGGAACCGCACAATCAGTTATTTCACCTTTAAATCAGGAGGCTAAACCCATTGTATTGCATAAACTGAGTAAAAAGACCGTTAATGTGAAAGACGCTTTTGAAATTGGTTTAATGGATAAAACCACGGCTGAAGTATTACAATCGAAACTTCTCTCCGAAAAAGATGGCAGCCAGCTTTCATTGACAGACGCAATAAAGACAAACAAAGTTAACGCAGATGAAGGTAACATTATTGATCCTTCTCGAGGTGACACGTTGACAATTAATCAAGCTTTAAACCGCGGAATACTTGACCCTGAAAGTGCAAATTTATTAGTTCCTTTTGCAAAAAGTCTTTCAGTTCCTGAATTATATAAACAAGGATTGATAGATCCTCAGGAAGGATCAATAATACATCCTGAAACAGGATCTCATTTAACTTTAAACGAAGCTATTGTTTGCGAAATAGTTGACCCCTTATCGAAGCTGAGCGACTCAAAAGGAAATCATATGACATTAGAGAACGCAATTGCTGAAAAAATGATTGACGCGGATCGTTCGGTTGTGACTTTTGCAGATCTTAATTTGAACTTGGCTAAAGCTGTCGAAGCTGATATGTTTCCAATTAAGAATGACGAAGAAAATATTGCCCGTGTTCCACCTGCCGGTATGACATTCACAGTAGCTTTGCAACGAGATCTCATCGATCTTAATAAACAAACTGTTAAACACCCAATTACTGGCGAACAATTCTCATTGGAAGACGCTATTCATAATAATTTTATAATGTCCTTGCCCTTCCCAGCAGCACCTGATGGCATACAAGTAACAAAAGCTCTTGAATCTTCACTGATTGATCAAGATAAAGGTGTGTTTATTCACCCGACAACAGGTACTTCGATTCCTATTTGTGAAGCGATCGAATCCGGACTTCTATTAATTAAACCGCAATCTACAGTGCCCATTTCGGATGACAAAATTACCATGAAAACTATTCAATTGGCTCCCGGTTTTGTTTTATTGAATGAAGCTGAGAAACCTGAAGTGCAAAACACTAAAACCGGTGAAAAAATGTCACTTCAAGAGGCTAAAATTAAAGATATTATAAAAGATGAAACAGAAACTCAACGACATTTTACACCGTGCGATAATAAAATAACGTTTGAAAGTGCAATTGAAAAGGGATTAGTTGATACAGCGAATGGTACGTTCACTAATCCGGAAACAGGAGCGGTTATGCCTATCGTTCGAGCCATTGAAGAAGGTATGCTGGACACAAGCTTATCAACACCGAGTGAACCAGAACAAATTCAACCGGTTAATGAACATTCCTTAACTTTATCCGATGCAGTGGAACGTATTTATGACGATGAAATTGGTCAATTTAGGGATCCAAAAACAAATAAATCTTATGATTTCAAAGAAGCAATAGAAACCGGTTTAATAAAATCGGATTCCATTGTTTATGATGTGGGTACATTAGAAACAGTTACTGTTAAAGAAGCGATAGAGAAAGGTTTATTAGATTCGAAAACTGGAAAAGTAAAGACCAATAAAGGGGAAAAAATATCAATCGCTGAAGCAGCTAAATTAGGTTTATTGGCAGTAGTTGCAGCACCTGTTTTCGCTGGAAAGGCTGTTTATGATGCGGTAAAAAGTCATAAATCAGAAAGTAAACAAGTATCAAAAATTTCAGATAAATATCCAAGTGATATTTTACATGGTAAAGAAAGCGATGATCAACGTGGTAAAGAAACAAAAGCTATGTTATTGGAATCAAATCGAGCTAGTGACATTTTACCTACTTCACATACTAACGTTGTTGATAAACAAATGCCAATGGCCAAAGAAAAAGCGTTAGAGAAAATACAAGATGAAACTGACATTTCAAATACGCCCGAAACTGACATTTCAAATACGCCTGAAACTGATATTTCAAATACGCTTGAAACGGACATTTTAAATACGCCTGAAACTGACATTTCAAATAAATTAATTTCAAAACAATATCCTTACTTAAGAATTGTCATAACACATGATTTAACTCCACAGTTTTTAGAAGAACAAGGCTGTTACGATCTTAAATTCGAAAGATTTAAAAATCCTTATGAAGGAAATATTATACCATTTAACGAATTTGTATTAGGTTTGAAAATTTTTGATCTAGAGCAAGTTATGGTTAAAAATCTTACGGGTAGAAATGAAAGTTACATGTCGTTACGTAAAGCAATTGAATATCCTCTTTTAGACCGAAACCTTGGTTACATGGTAGAACCAAAAACTGGTAAAAAAATATCATTCTTTGAAGCAGTGCAGCTTAATTGGATAGTGCAATCTTCAACAGATCAGTTATCAGGATTATCTTTAGACGAAGCTGCGGACATGCAACTATTTGATACTAAAACGGGTAATATTATCAATCCCGAAACAGAGGATTTAATGAATTTAAGTACGGCTGTTAAATCTGGAATAATAGATATTCAGTCCGTAAGCATTCGTAGTCCGGCAACTGACGAAATTATGTCACTAACGGAAGCAAAAGAAGCAGGAATCGTAGACTTGAAAAAAGGCGTTATTATTAATACGGAAACGAAGTCGGAAATTGATATGAACGATGCTTTGTTGGAAGGTTATATGGTTCCTAGACATCGCAAGCCAATTTCATTGGAAGCTGCTATAATTAAAGGTTTATATTCGTCGGAAACAGGTCAGATATATGACACCGTCGTATCCCAACAAGTTGACATCGAAGAAGCCGTACGTAGAGGAATAATAGATGCGTTTATATCTGAATGTCAGGATACTAAAGCTGGCTCATTTATTGCTTTGGATGATGCTCTTACGGTTAAATTAATAAATACCACCACAGGATGTCTTGAAGATACAAGAGCAGGCATTGCCTTGAACTTGGCCGAAGCACTTGATAAAGGTCTCATTATAACAACGCCATTTATGCCTACATTAATTGATGTTATTGTACAAGAATATTATTCTCCAATTACAGGTAAAGTTTTGAATCCATTAACAGGCGACGCGATAACAATTAAGGAAGCCTTAGACAGTGATTATATTGACGGACGAATGGTGAGAATTAAAAATGATAATAACGATGATACTTTGACTATTAATGATGCACAAAAGTTAGGTCTGATAGATTTAGACAGGGGTATTATGCTGTGCCCGTATTCAATGCCTTTAAATGTTGCATTAGAAAAGGGTTACATATTAAGTACACAAAAACCTTGGACTTTACAAGAAGCGCTGGCACATAATAGTTATGATGCCAAAACCGGTACTTTTGATATAGACGGTAAAACAATGAGATTGGATGAGGCTATTGCAACGGGATTAATTAGTCAGGAAAGCATTTCAGTAAAGGATCCAAAGACGGGAGATATAATATCACTTCATGATGCAATAAAGCACGGTTTAATTGAACCAAAAAGTGGAACAGCATTGGATCCAACTACAGGAATACCAGTGAGCTTAATTGACGCTTTGGATCGTGGATTAATAGTTCCTGCTAAACGCAAAATTTCTTTGCCCGAAGCAGTTTTCAAAGGTTTCTATGATATTAATTCTGGCCAGTTCGTTAATATAGAGACAAAAGAACGCTTACCAACTGATAGAGCCATTGAAAAAGGATTAATTGATCCATCTTCAGCTGTAGTTCGAAAGCCATCGGGTGACATAACAACGTTCAGCAAAGCTATAGAAGATCGTATTATCGATGCTAAAGATGGGACCGTAGTTAGTAACAATGGTCAAGCGATAGATTTTCACGAAGCACTTGAACATGGTGTTTTAGTAGAGACGAGAAGACCGATGAGCTTAAGTGAAGCGATTTATAAAGGTATATTAGACAGTCGTACGAATACCTTCTTAGATCCACAAACCGGGAAACGTTTGACATTGATCGAAGCACTTCAGTTGGATTTAATCGATCCACATTCGGTAATAGTGAAAGAAAAGCGATCAGGGGTTTGGAATAAATTGACTCTTTTAGAAGCATTAGAGAAGAAGTACATTGACGGTATTAAGGGTACGGTTAAAGATTTATTCCAAAATACTGATACAGAAATGAATTTATGTGAAGCTTTCGAGATGGGAATAATATTCGATAACAAAGCTGCTATTTCATTGCAAAGAGCCATACACCAAGGCTTGTACGATGAACATACCGGAAAAATTATTGACCAAAGTACAGGTAGAGCTATAACTTTACACGAAGCTATGCGTAAATGTGTGATAAGTCCCATATTGGTTTGCTATTGGGATAAACGTTCAGATCGTATGTTATCTCTCGCAGAAACTTGTCGCATGGGTATAATAGATAGACGTGTAGGCACTTTTAAAGAACCCGGTTCAAATCGTTCGATATCTTTGTCTAAAGCATTAAATGTTGGTTTGATCGTTGATATAGAGGGCACTGGTTTTGGTTTATACGAAGCTTTAGCAATGAAATTGTATGATCCGTCGACATCCAAAATAATTCACCCACTAAACAATAAACACTTCGATTTGCGCGAGGCATGTGATATCGATTTAATCAATCCTCTTATATCAGTTATCAAACACAATGAAGCTGATAAGTATGTTCTTTTGAGCGACGCCATAACTGACTGTATTATTGATGATGTGGGAGGGGTGTACAACATTAATAATACGACCAGTATAAATCTGGAGGAAGCTAGACAAAAAGGTTTAATAGTACCTTATCAAAAGCCACTGTCTATTGAAGAAGCAATTAAGTGTGGTCTTTATCGTGAAACTGGTACATTTGTAGATCCTTTGACAAACGAATTTCATGATATCCAACAAGCAATCGCCATTGAATTACTAGACCCAGAAACGGTTGCATTGAAAGATACAGTAACTGGTCTAATAAAACCACTACATGACGGAATAGAAGATGGTACAATTGATGTTGTTAATGGTAGGGTGCACGATTCGAAAACTAAGCGCTCGTACGGGATCGATTTGGCGTTTGAAAGAGGTCTGTTAGTGAGTATAGACAAGCCTCTTACGAGTATACAGCCAGTCGACTTGGCTAAACAAAAAAGAGATTCTGTTACTGTCAAAGATTATAGTATCGCGGAAGCGATTCAGAGCAAACTTATCGATCCCGAAGTGGCCGTTATTAAAGACACGCGTAATGGTAGATTCGTGAATTTAAATACTGCATTGAATGATAATATGATTGACTTTAACCTTCGCGGTACATTCGACGCGGTGCATTGCGGCAAACCATTGACGCCAAGGTATATCAAATTTGAGGACGTGAACGTGTATCTGTCGGAACCCCTTACGTTTGAACAAGCCATTGAAGATGGCCACCTAGCGGTGGCGTCGAGTAAACTTACGGATCCTATATCTAAACAAACGTTAAATTTAAAAGAAGCAACAAGTCTTGGATTTATGGATCCAGATTCTGTATTGGTGAAAGATTGCGAAAAGAAAAAGCTCGTAAAGCTTCCTGAAGCTTTCAGAAAGGGTATGATGGATGCTGAAAAGGGAAATGTGCTAGATACAGCGAGTTCTCGTTTATACGCTCTGCCAAAAGCCCTAGAAGTTGGTCTTTTGATAACCCCACGCCGCGGCCTGTCGTTTATTGAATGTTTACAGTTTGATTTGTATGAACCTGAAACTGGACGTTTCAACGATCCCTTCGTAATATCTCAAACGTTGACTTTGAAAGATGCGATAGAATCGGGCTTAGTAGACCCCTCAACGACTGTAGTAAAAGACCCCGCTAGTGGTCAGATTTTGAGCTTATTAGAAGCTATAAACCAAGATAATGTAGATGCTATCGCGGGAAGGCTTCAATGGTCCGCGGAAGATCAAACATCGAAGTGTGTTGACTTCGTTGAGGCCTTGGATAACGGTTACATTCTCGCCGCCGAAGCCAGGGTAAGTTTTGTAAAAGATAGAATACGAATTAGCTTGCTAGCGGGTTACAAACTACTGCATTTTGCTTTGACAGTATTTTTCGTTCAACTTTTGCCACTATCTTTTATCATTAACATAGAAAAACTTCGATTATCAGTTTAAAATTGCTAGCTTGTAAATTAAATTTGACAAATTTTTTTATTTTATATTTATTTTGTGCCAAATTATTGCAATTTTATTTTATTCTGCAACACCCTTTTTCGAATGAGATAGCTATTTTATAAAGTTGTCTTCCAGATAGTAGTGTCATCTTAGGATATCTGAACACTTATTTATAGTTTCCACTTATAAAATTAGTATTTACTTTTTATGAATAAAAATGACGAGCACTTTAGAATAGTTTCAAAATTTGTTATCATTATGATTTATTAGTAAAGTTATATTTGTAAAAGTTACAACTGGATAAGAAGTAAAGAAAAATATAAAGAACATATTTTCAACATTTTAACCTGGCTCTGTACACGAAATATTGACTTATTTATTATATAAGTCTTCATTATTAAAAGTGATTTAAATAAAGAGTAGTTAATATTAAACAATGAGACAATTGTTTACGATACATGTTTAAACGATTGAATTATATAATTTAAAATCGATGCTTTTTTATAGGGCTTTGTTAATAAACCTTTGTTAATTTGATCGATTGAAGTAAAACTATTTAGTAAAGCTTAGAGGCATGGTATCGCATGGACGGAAAATACGACGTCATTTACCTGCATGGGATGGTTCAAATCACACTGAATTGCACAAGGAACAGTGCAATAATTCGCGGTTTACTTCTCTGCCATTCGTCCGTTGTTAAACTGCAAACTGGAACAATCGACCATTCCATGCGAAACTTCCAAACAAAATATTTATTTGATCATTTCGTATATTATTACGATTATTTTCTTTTCTTTTCAGTGGAACTGAAGAACGATACGTTTTTAACAATGAGCACATAAAAAGATGTTTGTAAATATTTGAAAGGTCAAATTAATAAAATAAAAAAAAAAATATTGTTCATTTACATCCAAAGGTTTTAAAATTGAATGTAAACGCAAAAGAAAAGCAGTTTGTTTATATTTTGCTTGTTGAAAACGTTTCATCTTTCAGCACCATTTCTTTTCAAATTATTTTACATTTATTTTACAGTGAGTATACACGATACGCGACATTTACCTATTTTGCGCTTTACTATCACTTCACGTTGGACTGAATGTGACGTCTAATGCCGCATCTGATTTTGCCAACGCGTCGAAATATTATTTCAACAACATCGCTTTTGTTTTGACATTAATACCAGTTCTGTCGCATCGCAGCGCTAATTCGGCCTTTGTCCAATTAATGTTTAAGACAAACGTAAGAGATTTCTTTGCAAGCGCCTTTACGATGATCAAATTAAACACTTTGCCGTGTTTAATTTACATCAAACTATATTATGTTTTAAGTAATTTCAATGAACACTCGAAACAAGGCCAAATTAGAGAGAGGGTACTATTACAAAGCATGGTTCTGTTCGCTCTAACTTTATTACACCTCGACATTCATCGTTGAAATTATCCATTAAAACATAATATGTGATGTTTTTATCTCAACGACTTTTGTAATTTATATCTAATTTTTACTCGACCGATTAATTTGTAGCATTTTATTCTTTTATACATATATATGTAGATTTTATTATGATTTAATTAATCAATAATAATTTGTATATAAACTTTGTTCATTTTTGTTTACAGGTTATATTAATTGTTGTGTTTACACTTTGCATTTCCAATCCTATTTTACACCGAGAACAATTAATATTATGTATACAGTATACCGATGTAAACGGTACACTCAAATGATATGCACTTTTTCTCAAACTGTATACGACGCCGCAACAACACAAAATCATATATTGTTCGTTTTTTAATTTATTTGCTCGATGATTTCTTCAGGATATGAGGCTTCCTGCTATGATCATTAAGCTTTCGGCTGCACATGAAAAAGCCACTTACAAATAATGTGCAGTTTCTGCAGACAAACTGAAGCATATTTTATTTTACAATGTATACGTTTATTGTCATTTTTTTTTGTTATACCTTATTTTGACGACACTATATATTGTTGTAATCTGTTTTGTGTGTTTGTGCTTGCATGTGTGAGGTATGCTAAGCTTATCACATTGTATATTTCTATTTAATTATACGTCAATGTAAAGGGAACATTGCGATAATCCGCCATGGGTAAGATGGCGGTGCTTACAGATGTTTATCTCAAAGCAGCGAGTATTTTGTCGTATACAATTATATCAATGAATCTGTTTTGTCATTTATTATAGCAAGCCGTCGAGGAGAAGTATAAGCTTTGCGACGAAACTTTGAATAAACTTTTGCAATGGATCACAGAAGTGGAGGATAAGTTAGCTTGCCAAGATGTTGTACAGGAAGATATCAAAGATCTGAGGAATCAAATTAATATAATGAAGGTATACATTTGATTGGTGTCATTTATTTTTAATTTTAGGAAACTGACAAATAAAATAAAAATTGAATTATAATTATATTTAGCGATTGCGAGAAATAATTGCTCAAGGAATGTCAGTTAAAAAATAACAATAGAAATAAAGGCAGAAAAGTTTTTTTATCAATTGATAATTAATTAATGATTTGTTACACCTTATCTATTTTTGACGTTGAATTATACTCTTAGAGGGAAGCAAGTATATAGTAATAATAATGTAAGAAGAGAAATAAAACTGAATGCTTTTATTTAAAAAGTATAAATAATTGCAGCAAGTTAAAGAGGATGTTGAATCTCATAATCGCTCAGTATCATCGTGTCTTGATCAAGTGCGACAAGTTGTGTTGACTGGAAGTGACGTATTATCAAGTGACGAAGTAACGACCCTCGAAAAGAATGGAAGATCTCTGAAAATGCGATTCGATCGTGCTTTCGATCGCAGTGACAGATTACTTAGACGTTTGACCGCTGCCAGAGATGAATTGACCAAATTCAAGTAAGTACGGTTGTAAGAACGACAATAAAATCATTGATTCGAAGACTGAATGAAGTTTTATAAAATTTCTCACGAAATGTTTTTTAATTTTTAATTCATGAGAAATATAAACATTCAATAAAAAACATAATTGAAAGAAAAACACAAAGTGTAATTAAACAAAAACAATTTGTTTATAATTCATTTATTCCAAATTAAATACGTTTTCATTCTCACGTAAACTTTAAATTTGTTTTCTCGTTAGGTCCGAGATTACCAAGTTTTCCAACTGGTTGGGTGAAGCTCGGCGTATTTTGGAAGACAAAGAACGGTCCTTGTCGGATTTGAACAAATTAACAAGTAGCACAGACACAGCGCGCGATTTCATCAGCGACGTGATTGCTCGTCAAGGAGACCTACGCTTCATCACGATACTTGCACAAAAATTCGTCGACGAGAGCAAAGAGTATCTGCAAATATTGAACGAATTCAGAACCAGCTTGCCCCAACGACTGCCGCACATAGAACCCCTGCCTAGTCAAGACTCGCCGGTTCACAATGAAATTTCTATTGTCACTGCCCAATACAAAGATCTGTTGATGCGAGTCAACAATTTGTCTGATCGATTGTCCGGCGTTGGTGGCAGACAGCGCGATTATCACGAGTCCCTGGAGAAGGCCCGGGCTTGGTTGCGCGACGTCGAACCCAAGGTCAACCGTGTCATTTCCGAACCAACTGCCGCCGAGCCAAAACAAATCGAGGACCAATTAAGCCAGGCTAAGGCTCTCTATAATGAATTTGTTGCTAACGAACGACTCATCGATAATGTCAAATCCAGCGTCAAGGCTTTACTTCGCTCGCTCGAAGGACAGCTCACGCCATCTGAGATCAATCAACTGGAAGATCCCGTTAGAGCGGTGGAAGACAAATATCGTCAACTTATCAATGCTCTCGCCGAAAAATGTCAACAATTGGACACTGCCCTGGTGCAAAGCCAAGGCGTGCAGGACGCTTTGGACAGTTTGATATCTTGGTTGAACAATGCTGAAAGCCAATACAAGTAAGTGATTTGGTCAATTTAAATAGTCATGAATAATTCCTATCAACACAATATTCGTAAAATATTCTAGGTATATACATAGTACGAATGTTACATGTCCGCTTCAATATAACATTTTAGAAATGCTCATAGAATATTATATAATATTAAATAACATTGTGTGCTGATGGGGATTGTTGTCGTAATACGAATGTGTAATTAAAAATATATAAAAATACATTTTATACGATCGATGTGTACTTCATAACAAAATCACTTTTTTATATTAAAGTCTAAATTAAATTTTACAAAAATCATATTCCATAAAATTGACATAATAAAATGTTAAAGAGCTAACGGGTAACATGTATATTAAATTTATGTAAAAATTAATATTTTAGAAACATCAATCGTCCGGCAAGTCTTTTAAAGGAGCGTTTGGAAGAACAGCAACGCGAGCAACGTGTATTCCAAGCCGACCTTGACAGTCATCGCGTTAGTGTCGAGACTATCACGGGCAGTGCTCAAGAATTGTTGCTCAACTCGAGCAACGCTCGCGTCGCAAAACGAACCGAAAGCAAATTAAAAGACGTTACAACCAGATACGAAAAGTTACTCGACAAATCAATACGCCGGGGTGAATTCCTGGATGAAGTTGCGCAGGCATTGCACCTGTTCCTCACCGAGGCTGGAAAGTTCGACAACTGGTATTCGCGTATTGTAGAGCTCATTGAATCGCGCGAATTCAGTCGCCTCGATTTGTCGGAGTATGAGTCAAAAATGGCACAGATCGCCGACAAACGCGAGGACCAACGAGCCAATTTTGAGGAACTTATACATACTGGCAAAAATTTGGTCGCCAAGAAAGACGTAACCGATGCTGGCCCGCTCAGAGATAAAATCAAGGCACTCGAAGCTCAGTGGAAGGAGCTTGGCAATTTATTGGACGAAAAGCAACGGCTCAGTAAATCGCGCGCCGAACGATTGGCGGCTTACGAAAAGTTACGAGATCAGGTCCTCGAATGGCTTACGCGTACTGAAAATAAATTGCAGAGACTAAATCCCGTCGCAGTTGATCTAGAAAAGCTAACTAAGCAGATTGACGAATTGAAACCTATACAAAAGGAATACAAGGATTATGGCGCCACTGTTGATAAGCTTAACGACCTTGGCATTGCTTATGACAGCTTGTCAAAAGAACGCAGCGAGAGTCCAACCAGAAGACGTGGTAGTACCAGTCCCACTAAAAGACCAAACTTGGCCAGTCCGCGTAAGTATTTTCATTCAATTTTCTGCAAACGTGTATCATTGTATATAATGCTGAAGTGCGAAGATTTTTTTTTACAAGAATCGGCAGCGTTTCAGTTGTTTTATGAAAATAAACTTATAAAAACGAATTATTCATTTTAAGTTTTATAATTTTATATTGTGCGTTTAATGATTTATTTTGTAAAAATA
Source organism: Leptoteleia sp. ZL-2020 (assembly GCA_022817305.1). Lineage (NCBI taxonomy): Eukaryota > Metazoa > Arthropoda > Insecta > Hymenoptera > Scelionidae > Leptoteleia > Leptoteleia sp. ZL-2020. The sequence continues at coordinate 34,073 of JABFPN010000141.1, read as the reverse complement.
AAATAAATATAAATTAACTTTTGTTTAGTAAACAATAAAAATTCATTCTTAATTGTCGAATCTATTATTTCCGATCATAGCATTAAATGATATAACTAAGAATTTCAAATTAAGTTTGTAGTTTTTATATGTTTCAATTAGAAGGCAAAATAAAAAATTCTTTTCTCAATGTATTATTTCAATGTAATAAAACTATTTCTCATTATAAAAATTATAAAAAGAAATTTAATGGAACAGTCCGATTCTTTTGCTTGTTTACACCAAATATGTCAATAACATTTGATTTTTTATCTTATGCCAAATATAAAAATAGTTTGCGATTAAAATTTAATGTAATTATTAATGTACTTGCAGCAACAGTATGCACAAATGTTATAATAAGCAAAAGTATTGGCATATTTATTTCATACAATGCATAAAACTGTTTCATCATCAGTGTATAGATAAATCGAATCTCAGCAAAGGCTTTTAATAATGCTAGCATTAAAACATGGTAGACGAACAAATCCAAGTTGATATTTCATTCATCACGCTATTGATTCATTCAATCTATAAATAAGCCGAAATGAGTAAAATTGAACTTTTGTTTCGCACTAGTCTTAACTAATTATCAGTCACAGACATTGAACTTTCAGTGCACCGCTATCACCAGCTAGTTTATTTATATTTTTTTTGTAGTACGCCAAATGTCGCAAGATGGTCGCTCACCATCACCCACTAAGTCGTATGCGGTACAAAGTCCGGTCTCTCCAGGTGGTAGCAGTGGATTCAGCAGCCGACGATCGAGCCAAGATGGATTTCATCTGGAAGAATTATCACCGGTTCAACAACAACTTTCTGAAATTAATAATCGTTATTGTCTGCTCGGTGTTCGTTTAACCGACCGTCAAGCAGAACTCGATAGTATTCGCGAGGAACTCAAAAAACATTTAGAAAACTTGAGAACTCTTTCACATTTCTTGGATAAGGTTCGTATTGTATCGTAGGCACAATTAAATGGAATGATTCGTATGAGTATTTTTAAAAGCGTAACGAATTAAAGAAAACTTAAAAATAAATACTAATGATTCAGTTTTAAACATTAATCTGAAATTATATTAATAAAAATTAAACATAGCTAATTTTTTTCAAGCTTTATTTTATTTATTAAATCCTTTTAAGAATTCAAGTAAAATGAATACAAGTCTTTTCTTACCACGATCATTTTTTTTATCGATTATTTATTATAGATACAACGACAATTACCTAAAGAAACAATTCCATCAACAAAAGAAGAAGCTGACAAAATTGCAAAACAAATCAAAGCAATTGTCGAGGAAATGTATGAAAAACAATCTCTATTGGACAGCACGAGAAGCCAAGTGCGCGATCTCGTAAAGCGTAAAAAGGGTTCCGAAGGTGTGGATCGGTTAAACGATGAAATGGAGGACGTTGTCGGTCGTTGGAAATCTATTTCTGACCGTTGCAAAGATAGGATTAAATTCTTAGAAGATATGAAAGAATTCCATGATACGTATGAAGGATTAAACTCTTGGCTGGTTGCAAAAGAAAAAATGTTAGGCGCACTTGGACCAATTTCATCAGATCCAAGAATGGTCGCCAGCCAGGTGCAACAGGTACTATTTTGTTTCTAACATCTTCTGTTACTTATGTTCAGAATAATATATGTTACATACTACTGTAAACCTCTACGATAAATTTTTTCATGAATTTTATATTAGTTAGTATGTGTAGAATAAAATATAACTTTATTGCCGTCCCAGGTGCAAGTATTGCGTGAAGAATTCCGTACGCAGCAGCCTCAGTTGGATCACTTGGTGCGTGTAACCGAGAGCGTACTATCGCGCATTTCGCCCGATACGCTCGACGCTCAAAAAATAAGTTCAAAATCAAATAGCGTGGTGCAACGCTGGGCAGATCAGTTAGCGAGGCTGGAAGAGCGCGCGCGCAGTCTTGGTGACGCGGTCGACACCAGTCGCGAATTCGACGCGAGTCTGAATCGTTTGCGTAACGCATTACAAGCTATTTCAGACCAACTTGATGAATTACCTTTGGACAAAGATGCGGAAGAACAACTCCGTAAGATCGAACACTTGGAAAGGCAGCTTGAAGGTCAGAGACCTTTATTGGCGGATGCGGAAGCCGCGGGTGCGCAGCTCTGCCAGGTTCTCAGTGACCCAGCATCCAGATCGGAGATCCAAGCGAAACTCTTGTCCGTTGCCAAATTGTACAACAATCTGCAGAAGAAGCTTGACCACAGGAAAGCTGAAATCGAAGGCAATTTGAGAGATGGTAGACAGTTTGAAGCTTCGTGCAGTAAAACTTTAGGTTGGCTTGCCGATGAGCTTGGTAGCATGTCGGAAAAACTACTGGTTTCCGCCGATCGAGAGATTTTACAGCAACAGCTTGATCATCACGAGGTGATAAATTATGTTCATATTTGCCTATTTAGTGTAAGTATTTATTTATATTTCTGTTTCATTTATGATATTACTTATTTTCTTAGCCCGTATACCGTAATGTCATGGGTAAAGAACACGAAGTTATCATGCTTTTGAACAAAGGACGTGATATTCTTGCGAGATCTCATAAAACGGATACTCGCTCTTTACAACGTGATTTGGACAAGATGCAGTCGCAGTGGGATCGCCTTAAAAAAGATGTACTTGACAGACACATTAAATTGCAAACCTGTGCTGAACATTGCAAAAAATACTACAGAGCTCAAGATGCATTTTTACCTTGGCTTCGTCAAGCTGAAGATAAACTTGAGAGTTTGAAACCAGCTTCGTTCAAGCGCAAAGATATTGAAAAACAATTAAAAGAGTTGTCTTCGTTCCGTAACGAAGTTTGGAAGCGTTCGGGAGAATTCGAAAATAACAAGACACTCGGTGAAACGTTTGTCGGTGCTTGCGATATTGACAAGGATGTCGTTAAGAACGAACTCGTGGCAATGAGAACGAGATGGGATAAAATTAACAATGGTAATTTGATTTTCAGTGTTAATCCAATTAATAATAATTTGGTTTTACATATTATTGTAATTAATAATAACTATTATTATCACTTGTTGATAAAACTACTGCAATAAAGTTGTATGTACATTTTATTCTAAAAACTTCGGAAAATATTAATTTTAAATTCTCAGATTTAACTACAACCATAACGTTGATTATTATTATGAATTAAAAATATGTAAAAAAATATTTTTACAGTTTAATAATATATTTAATGATTATATTATAAATTAAAAGTAAATTATTATTGTTACAGATTTATTGGACAGAACTCAATCATTGGAAGATACTGCACGTCACCTTGCTGATTTCAATGAAAATTTACGCGATCTTGAACATAGTGTACAGCGTTGCGAGGATAAATTGGCTTCTCACGATGCCCTTGGCGGTGCATCAAAAGATCCAAAACTTCTCGATAGAATAAAGGTAAATGCGTTAATAATTTTGTATTTCAGAACAAATTATGCCATTTATTGTTTTCATGTTTCTTACATACACGTAAAAGTATCTTTTTTATATATCATCATTCATTTTAAAAAAATTATTAATAATTAATTATAAAAATTAAATTTTTGTGCAGAATTTGCGAGAGGAAACCGTGAGCCTAAAGAAGCCTCTTCAAAGCGTTCGTCAACAAGCTAATGATCTTGTGAATAAAGCCGGTGAACAAGGCGTGGATGCGACACACTTGCTAGACGAAGTGGACAACGTTGCTGATCGAATTGACGACTTGCAAGCCAAATTGGATGACAGGTGTAACGAACTTCAAAGTGCTGCGACAGCGGTAGCACAGTTTAATGATAATCTCAAAGTAATTAGCCAAGAGCTGAGTGCTTTGGAAAAAGAATTGGACAGCATGAAGGCACCTGGCCGTGATATCAAAATTGTTCGCGGTCAGATTGAAGAGACGAATCGTTTAATGAATAAATTGAGTCGACTTTCGGATGTGCTCGGTGACCTCGTCGCTAGTGCTGAAAACTTGGTTGACTGCGGTTTCGCAGCCGATGCTGTTGCAACGCGCGACCAAATAGAATCTTTGAAACGTCAATTGAATCGACTTGATGAGCGTGCTCGTAATTGCGAAGAAGAACTAACGCTGACGTTGAACAAGCTGCAAGAATTCTATCATATCCATGCGGACGTAATGGACGACATAGACGAAGTGAGCGATCAAGTGAGAAAATTAAAACCGATCGGTTCGGAGGTTGATTCAATTCGGGCACAACAGGATGACTTCCGCAGTTTAAGTGTAACAAAAATTGAGCCAATAGCTCGGGCGGTTGATGAATGCAATCACATGGGTCAATCGCTTATACAAACCGCTGGTCGTGACGTCAACACAAGCAACATCGAGAAAGATTTAGACAGGATGAATGAAAGGTGGAACGATCTTAAGGGTAGAATGAATGAGCGCTTACGCAAACTCGACGTCGGTTTGCTTCAATCTGGTAAATTCCAAGAAGCTCTGGATGGTTTGGAAAAGTGGCTAACGGATACTGAAGAAATGGTCGCAAACCAAAAACCACCTTCTTCGGATTACAAAGTTGTTAAGGCTCAACTGCAGGAGCAAAAATTCTTGAAGAAAATGTTATTGGATCGGCAAAATTCAATGTCTTCCTTGTTCAGTATGGGACAAGAAGTGGCAGCTGGGGCGGAGCCAAAAGAACGCAAGCAGATCGAAAAGCGGCTCAAAGACTCTATGGGCAGGTTTAATAATCTTATGGAAGGTGCTGCTGAGCGAATGGACGTATTAGAGAGAGCTATGGCAGTGGCTAAGGAATTCCGCGATAAACTGGTGCCGTTGCTTGCTTGGTTGGATTCCACCGAGAATAAAATAAAAGAGATGGAGCTGGTGCCAACGGACGAAGAAAAAATTCAGCGAAGAGTGAAAGAGCATGATATTTTGCACGACGATATCTTATCCAAGAGACCCGATTTCAGTCAATTGACCGACATTGCGAGTCAGCTTATGAGCATTGTTGGGGAACATACGGACGAGGCTGCGGTTCTCGCCGATAAACTTCAGGACGCGGCTAACAGATATGCAGCTTTGGTTGATCGCTCCGAAGCTTTAGGTGAATTGCTGCAGAGGTCTCGACAAGGACTCCGCCATCTTGTGCTTACTTACCAAGACCTGCAAGCTTGGATGGAAAATATGGAAAGAAGACTGTCCAAATATCGAGTTCTCGCGGTTCATACCGAGAAGCTACTTCAGCAAATGGAAGATCTTGCTGATCTCACCGAGGAGGTTTCGTCACGGCAATCCGAAGTAGACAGCACAACAGACGCTGGCGTTGAATTAATGAAGCACATTTCGAGTGACGAAGCCCTTCAACTTAAGGACAAATTGGACAGTTTGCAACGCAGGTTCAACGACTTGGTAAGCCGAGGTTCGGACTTACTTAAACACGCGCAGGAAGCACTTCCATTGGTGCAGCAGTTCCATGACAACCATAATCGTCTTATGGACTGGATGCAGGCGGCTGAAACGGCGCTGCAATCAGCGGAACCGAGAGCTTGTAGCCGCGAGGATGAGATTGTGAGACTCGAGTTGGAGATATCTGAGTACCGCCCAGTGTTGGATAAGATCAATGCGATCGGGCCGCAATTGTGCCAGGTGTCGCCAGGAGAAGGCGCTGCAACAATCGAGGGATTGGTAACCCGCGATAACCGACGGTTCGATGCAATCGCTGAACAGATCCAGCGTAAAGCTGAGCGCATTCAGCTGAGTAAGCAAAGATCTTTGGAAGTAATTGGTGACATCGACGATTTGCTGGAGTGGTTCCGCGAGGTAGACAATCAGCTAAGAGAAGCGGAGCCACCGAGCAGCGAGCCAGAAATTATTCGAGTACAATTGAAAGAACATAAAGCCCTTAATGACGATATCTCGAGTCAAAAGTCTCGCGTGCGTGACGTCATATCGACTGCGAAAAAGGTCATTCGTGAGAACGCGTCTTCCCCGCACGAGGACACATCCGCGATTAAAGACAAAATGGAGGAATTGCGCGAAACTATGGAGATAGTGTCGGCTTTATCCGCCGAGCGTCTGGGCGCACTTGAACAGGCATTGCCGCTCGCGGAGCATTTGCGAGATGCGCATGCCGGATTGAGCGCTTGGCTCGACGAGGCCGAACAGCAGGTTGCTATTCTTCCAATGCCGGCACTCAGACCAGACCTTATCGCTGCCCAGCAAGACAAAAACGAACTCCTGTTGCAAAGTATTAACGAGCACAAGCCACTTGTTGAAAAACTGAATAAGACCGGTGAGGCTTTGATTCGATTGTGCAACGACGAAGAAGGCGCTAAGGTGCAAGATATCCTCGACCAAGACAACGCTCGATACGCAGCGCTGCGAGCCGAATTACGTAGTCGTCAACAGGCTCTCGAACAGGCACTCCAAGAATCATCACAATTCTCAGATAAACTCGAAGGCATGCTCCGTGCGTTGACTTCCACCGCGGACCAAGTTCATGGCGCCGAACCAATTAGTGCCCACCCACCACGGCTACGTGATCAGATGGAGGAAAACGCGGCTTTAGCCGACGATTTGGCACAACGTTCGGAAGCTTTTGCTGCGGTTAAAAAGGCTGCCGACGATGTCATCAGTAAAGCACCCGACAGGTCGGATCCAGCTGTTAAAGACATCAAACGTAAACTGGAGAAACTTAACAAGTTATGGGCCCAGGTACACAAAGCCACAACAGACAGAGGCCATACTCTCGACGACACTCTAGCAGTGGCCGAGAAATTCTGGTCTGAGTTGAATGGCGTAATGTCAACGTTGCGCGAACTTCAGGATGCTTTGGCCGGTCAAGCACCACCGGCCGCACAACCCACTGCTATTCAACAACAGCAGGTGGCACTGCAGGAAATCAGGCAGGAAATCGATCAGACAAAGCCAGACGTGGAGCAAGTCAGACAATCCGGTCACGAACTCATGGGTCTTTGTGGTGAGCCGGATAAACCGGAAGTTCGTAAACACATCGAAGATTTAGACCAGGCTTGGGACAATGTCACGGCGCTCTATGCCCGAAGGGAGGAGAACCTCATCGACGCGATGGAGAAAGCTATGGAATTCCACGAGACTTTGCAGAATCTTGTGGAATTCTTGCACGAGGCGGAAGAAAAGTTTGCAAGGATGGGTCCGCTTGGCAGCGACATCGATGAAGTTAAGAGGCAGATTAGACAACTCTCGAACTTCAAGGCTGAGGTTGATCCTCATATGGTCAAAGTCGAGGCTTTGAATCGGTATGTATTTATACTTTTATTCCCTTTCTTCTCTACAATTTCTCTAATCACGCGTATATATCGATCAAGTAATTAAGTAATCATTCCTTCATTGATTTATCATAACTTAAACAGAAATAACTTGTGCGTTTTGTTTTTTGAATTGTGCTGAAACAGGAGTCTAACAAGGCAAGTTATTCTATCTTCTCTAGTATTTATGGTGCTGAAGAACGAAACGTTTCTAATATTGAGCACGTAAAAAAATAGTGCTTGTATATATTTTGAAAATCAAATTAATGAAATAAGAACATTAATATTGTTTATTTACATCCAAAGTACGTAAAAATGGTTGTAAGTACAAAACGAGAACAAAATTTGTTTATATTTTGGTTTTGAAAACGTTTCATTTTTCAGTACCATTAAGTAATTAGTGTTCAGTTGTCTGTGATCCTGTATTACCCATCCTCAGATTTTTTTTTTGTCGCGTATAGAAAATCCCGTATTTTAATTGACTATAACTTGCATCATTATACGCATGTGATTTAATTCCACATTTTCATATTTTTTTAATATTCATCCTTACGGTTGTAAAAAATCTACTCAATTCTTTTGTAAGTTTATAAAAAGGAAATCGCACTTGAAACAATAAACAACTCAATAATATCGTAACCTTATGAATAATGTTCTCAATAAAATTAACATAAATATAAAATATATCAAGTATTTTTCATTGATTTTTTAATTTATCAAATTTTAATCAATATGAATTATATTGAGAATTTACTATTCCCATATAATGGGGTTAAATATTATTTAATTATATGTGTAATATACAAAAAATTTATACATACAATTGCAAAAATATTGTTATGTAAAGTCAATGTAAATCTTTATTTTTACGTGGAGTATAATTTTAAATTATCATTGACGTATATATATGACGTATTTTCTATACTATTTAATTAAGGCATATGACAATTTATTATGAATTCTTGGAAATATATTACCAAGATATTTTACATAATTTATGGATACACAAAAGTGCATGCGTCGCATGACATCGCATGGTTTATAAGTTGAACTGTAAAAGAATTGAAAAAAAAAAGAAAATAAAACTAATGTAAAATTAATAAAAAAATTTGCAATTTAGGCAAGCGGCTGAATTGACAGAAAGAACATCATCGGAACAAGCAGCCGCGATCAAAGAACCTCTCGGTGGAGTTAATCGCCGCTGGGATGCTCTTTTACGCGGCGTGGTTGAAAGGCAACGCCTTTTGGAGAACGCACTGTTGCGTCTTGGACAGTTCCAACATGCACTTGATGAACTTTTGATATGGATTAACAAGACGGATGCAACATTGGACGAATTGAAGGCAGTTGCGGGAGATCCTCAAGTAATTGAAGTGGAATTAGCGAAATTGAAAGTGTTGGTAAATGACATCCAGGCACACCAGAGCAGCGTAGACACCTTAAACGACGCCGGAAGACAACTGATCGAGGATGGCAAAGGCACCGCCGAAGCCTCAACAACTGCTGAAAAATTGGCAACCTTAAATCGACGTTGGCGCGATTTATTGCAGCGCGCAGCGGACCGACAGCGTGAACTGGAGGACGCTTTGCGCGAAGCTCAATCGTTCACAGCCGAAATCCAGGACCTATTATCCTGGTTAGGCGATGTAGATAATGCAATAGTCGCGTCCAAACCCGTCGGCGGACTTCCCGAAACGGCTTCCGAACAACTCGAGCGGTTCATGGAAGTATATAATGAACTAGAAATGAACCGGCCGAAAGTAGAAACGGTTTTGCAACAAGGCCAAGATTATTTGCGACGCGCCGGTGCATCCAGTGCCACCGGCCTCAATCACAACCTTCGAAGCTTGAAGCAACGTTGGGACAATGTCACTGCCCGCGCCAGCGACAAGAAGATCAAACTGGAAATCGCGTTGAAGGAAGCGACCGAGTTCCACGATGCCCTTAAGGCCTTTGTTGACTGGCTGACTAATGCGGAGAAGATTCTCACAAACTTGAAGCCAGTTTCGCGAGTGATGGAAACGATCTTGGGGCAGATAGAGGAGCATAAGGCTTTCCAAAAAGACGTAGGCGTGCACCGCGAAACAATGCTGAACTTGGACAAGAAGGGTACCCACTTGAAATACTTTTCGCAAAAACAGGACGTGATTCTGATTAAAAACTTACTCATAAGTGTACAGCACAGATGGGAGCGAGTCGTGTCGAAGTCAGCCGAAAGAACTCGAGCTCTCGATCATGGCTACAAAGAAGCGCGCGAATTCCACGATGCTTGGTCGTCGTTGATGAATTGGCTGGATGAGACTGAGAGGACACTCGATGAAGTTGCCGCGGATGGTTTGGGTGGAAATGATCCAGATAAAATCAAATATAGGCTCAATAAACATCGGGAAGTACAGAAAGCTCTTGGTGCAAAGCAAGGTGCTTACGATACCACTATGAAGAATGGTAAAGCTCTCAAAGACAAAGCTCCTAAATCGGACGAACCTGCATTGAGGGAACTCCTCAACGAACTCAAGAATAAGTGGACAAGCGTTTGCGCTAAAAGCGTCGATCGACAACGCAAACTCGAGGAAGCGTTGCTTTTCTCGGGACAATTCAAAGACGCGATCCAGGCACTCCTCGAATGGCTGCGCAAGATGGAAAAACAACTCGCAAATCCTGGCCCACTGCATGGTGATCTTGATACCGTAACTAACTTCGTTGAACAGCATCACGCTTTCGAGAAAGATCTTGAACAACGGTCGTCGCAAATGGAATCAGTCACTGAAACCGGACGAGAACTAGAATCGAAAGCTACGGTTGAGGATGCGGCTACAATCAGGAAACAGATCTCCGAGTTACATTCTTTGTGGGATCAAGTTTGCCGACTGTCGCGCAATAAAATGGAGCGACTGGAGGAGGCTTTGAGGGACGCGGAAAAGTTGCATAAAGCTGTCCACATGTTACTTGAATGGTTGAGCGAAGCTGAAATGAAACTCAGATTTGGTGGACAATTACCGGAGGATGAACAGGAGAGTAGAAATCAGTTAATGGAGCATGACAAGTTTTTGAGAGAATTGGTATCGAAGGAAATTGAGAAGGATGCAACCCTTGATTTGGCCCATACTATTTTGGCGAAATCACATCCAGACGGTGCCGCGGTCATTAAACACTGGATAACGATCATTCAGTCTAGATGGGAGGAAGTATCAACTTGGGCGCAACAAAGGAACCAAAGACTCGAAAGTCATATGCAAGGACTTCAAGTAAGTTTCCATTCAAAAATAAACAATCAGAATTTATCTAAGAGAAGTTATTTTTAATTGTACATGAAATTATACATGAAATATTTTAACGAATTTGAAAAACATTTTTATACATCTCCATTATTCAGTTGTACCTAGAATATGGTTATTAACTTGTAATATTAATTTAAATAGGACCTTGACAATCTTTTGGAGGAATTACTTTCATGGCTTGAAGGTTTAGAAAATACGTTAATCGCCTTAGAAGCTGAACCCTTGCCAGATGACCGTGAATCTTTGGAAGTATTAATCACAGATCACCGCGAATTTATGGAAAATACTAGTCGAAGACAAAACGAAGTTGACCGTGTGTGCAAATCACGACAGATTAAAACAGTTAAAGAAAGTCGTAAAATCGTTAAGGCCAAATCTGCAACTCCAACGTATGTTTCCACTAATATTTATTACTATTCAAATGTAATGCTTACTTTATTTGTTTCATGCACGTCACATCCGCCCCTACCAATCAAATATAGATATAATGCAATTTTACAATTTATACATATTTTAAAAATGACCTGAAAAAGGTACCGTTTAAGAAATGAAAAATAAATGTTTATACCTTTCATTGTTTAGTTAAAAAAAGTATATACTATATTGTGTTGTGAATGAAATTGTGTTGCACTTGTAATTTGTTTAGCCACTGCTTGTTTTCACTTTGTATTAAAATTTCTTTGCTTCTCATTTGTATTTGCATGTCATTTGTTTTCACAACAACGATCAGCAGTAAGGATCATTATCAAGATAACGAGCATGATCAGCAACAACTTCGCAGACAAAGGTGCGCATACTTTTCATATATTTTTGTTAAATTATATTTTTAAACAAAAATTGACATTTAATATCTGCCCTTGAAGATATTTCCTTCAATGGCATTAATTGTTTAACTTTCATTATTTTATTGTCTATTCGAAAATCTGTTATACATCAGTTCCAAATTTGTATTGGAACGATAGTAATATTGTAAATACTGTGATATTTTAATAGCATAATTACATTATTTTAATTAATTAATTAAATAAAATTAATTTACATTATTTTTTAATTAATTAATTAATTAAAATTAATACCAATAAATAAAACATCACATTAGATAATATGAAGGTATCACTGCTTTCGCAAATTTTTGTGTTTTGATTTGTCTTTTTTGTATTTGTGTTGCATGTATTATTTGTGCCAAATATACTTTGTATATATGCATGCGGTATATGTACTTCATATATAGAAGTCACATTGTTATTCATTATACTCCAATCTCATATTATATTCTATTGTTATTGTTATTATTTTTCTGTGATTGTGATTACTATTATTACGGTCATAAGTTAATTACAATGCCTTGTTTCACATACTTCGGCAAGGGTTGATGTAATTGACATGAAAAATATTAGTAATAACAATTATCATGGTAGATTTTCTTAGTATTGATATTCAGTACATTAAGCACATTCACGTGTACTTTTCGTATTATTGAAGCACTATTCAAAATATGAACTAATCACCACCAATAGACACTCACTATTTCATATTTATAACTTAATAATTCTGTATATATATTTATTAATAATTGATATAATTTTAAAATATGTATAATTGGTATTATTTTATACTTTTGAAAGTATAATAAATCATTTAACTTTCAGTTAAAATTGTCCAAACATCTTTGCATGATATTCAAATAATTTAGTTTGAATTTATTGATTAATTTGAAAATGCAAAAATTAACAAAAGTGAACTTCATTTTAATTCACAAATAAAAGCATAAATTGAGTCTAAATGAATCTCATTTTGTAATTGCATTTAAGTTTGAAGTTAAACTTAACATTCGTTTTAACATTACCAACAAAAAGGATGAATAAGATAATGATACAGACAAAATACTGTGGTCTGCTAAATGACATAGACACATTTGAGTAGTGTTTTTGAGTGATTTGTGGCATGTTCTTGTTTAGCCGAGCCAGTCCTGGCCGAGAGAGAACGCCAGATCTTACATTGCCGCATATTGGGCCACGCTTCCCGCCTAAAGGAAGGTGCGTCTCTTTATAACGTACAATCATTTTTTGTTATTATTATTTCATTATGATCCTGGAGTTTAGGTAATATTTCATTTGAATGCCATTTGTTTGCTTTAGTGATACGAGTATGGGTTTATTTTTTGTTTTTCGTTTTGTACTTGAATATTTACTTAATTTAAGACTTGAAAATTACTGACGGTAGTATGCTAGTATAAATTATTGTATTATCTTTTTTTACGTATCATCTAATTGAATGCATTTACTTTCAACTAAGTAGTAAAGGAGCAGAGCCCGAATTCCGCAACCCAAGAGTCAAGTTACTTTGGGATAGATGGCGCAATGTATGGATGCTTGCGTGGGAGAGACAACGAAGACTGCAGGACAAACTTAATTATATCCAGGAATTAGATCGCGTCGCCAACTTTAGCTGGGATGATTGGCGCAAGAGAGTAAGAGAATTTATATTAAAGTATAGTTTAAGAATCATAAACAAACTAATTTATTGGACAAATATTATGTGTCAAACTATTGTAAAACTTGAATTAATAGAATACAAACATTTACAGTTCTTGAAATTCATGAATCACAAAAAATCACGACTAACGGACCTGTTCCGCAAGATGGATAAGAATAATGATGGATTGATTCCTCGCGAAGATTTTATCCAAGGCATTTTGAACACCAGTAAGAATGAATTAGATCTATTTCTAACGAATAAATCTATTTTTTTTTCATTTTATTTGAAAATGTATTATCCGTTTTACATGTTTACAAAATATGATGTATTCATTTCTGTATAGAATTCGATACTTCACGTTTGGAAATGGGAGCTGTAGCTGATTTGTTTGACCGCCACGGGGAAGGTTTGATAGACTGGAAAGAATTTATCGCTGCGTTGAGGCCTGATTGGGAAGAACGTCGAACATATAATGACACGGATAAAATTCATGATGAAGTGAAACGTTTAGTAATGCTGTGTACTTGTAGACAAAAGTTCCGAGTATTCCAAGTTGGTGAAGGAAAATACAGGGTAATATTTGAATACTAGCCGTCAATTAAATATGTGCAATTTTAATTAATACAATGTACATCAATATAGATTAACTATGTACGTTTTATAAGTAAAATTTTTGATTTATTATTTGCAGTTTGGAGACAGTCAGAAATTAAGATTGGTCAGAATTTTGCGCTCCACCGTGATGGTGCGCGTTGGTGGCGGTTGGGTAGCATTAGATGAATTCCTTCTGAAAAATGATCCGTGTCGCGGTAAGTACCTTATTAATTTATGATATTCATTTACACATTTTTTCGTTTTACTTATTTAATGCAAATGAATGTATCGTCTCAGTTTTAAAAGCAAAATATATTTTTTATATACTGAGAAAAATTAATAAATATTTATATTCACTCGTTTATAAATTAAGTTTACAAGATGTACAAAAATTAAAGACGAATAATTTTGCAGATCATATGTATTTAACCCTTCCAATTCCACATCATACATTAGGCGAATTTATAATATATTTTATTGAATGATCTCCTCGATCGAGACATTATAGTATAATTATTATTAACAAATTAGTAATATATTTTGTTATTGTTAAAATGCGAGGAAATCGCTACACCCCACAATTTAAAGGCATATAACGATACCAAAATACGTTATATTTTGCCTTTCAATATCATGTTGTTCAGGAATAAATCTGGAACTGAAAGGGTTAACATAGATTCAAATAAAATACAAATGAATTGAATTGAAAAGTAATAAATGTTATAGATATTCTTTAATTCCATTTAAGTTAGCAAGATGTCTTTAATAAGTTCGGAAATTTATTTTATTTATTGTGTACATTGAATTTGCATAAATAAGAGTAGATTAGCCAGAATCGAAATTACTAATGTATAATTACTATAACAACTGAATTGCTGTAGTAATTAAAATTTTGATTAAAGAAGTTTAAAAACGAATGGATATAAATAATGCCGAATCTTAATAAATGTTTTTATCAACTTTTAATGGAAAAAAATAGTTGAACAAATATTCTTACGTAACTGGCAATAATTAATTAGATGAAACTAACAATTATTGTGGAAAAGAGTTGCATCTTCCAATTAGTTAATACCCTTTGAGGCAATGTTATTAACATTATTTTAATTAATTCAATGGCACAGTTAATTTATTCGATCGATTTGAGTTATTACATGAATTTTGCCATCCTTTTAATTAGTACCATTAAATAATTGTTTTAATTTTATCAATATTAATTTATCAGCTCAGCTGCATTAGCACTAGATATTGACGCTTACGTTGTCATTAATAACCGATCAAGTAAATTTTTATCGAGTTTTTAATATTATATTAAATAACCGATGCTATTCTAACAATGTTCAGTTTTCAAATAATACAATAACACATCATTGCATTTGTGTGTATGATCTCAACTCCTGAGGTAACTAATTAAATCATGTTTGTAACAATTAAAACAATTAATACAAGAGTTTTTTTTTAATAATCACGTTCTTAACGATTCATTTTTTCTTATTGTTTCTTTGGTTGGTTTTTCAATCATATGAACGATGAAGAATGAATGGTACACTCTTTTGCTTCGCTTAGCCGTAGTTCATGAATAATTAGGCGTTGATTCAAATATTTATTACAAATGTTTTATTTACACACGAATATCGAATATTTCGAATAACGTCTAAAGAATTACTGGGTATTGTTTGGAAAAGACAATATATATATATATATATATATATGTATATGGTACTGAAAAATGAAACGTTTCCAAAAAATAAAATGTGAATATACTTTGTTTTTTTTTGTATTCACATCTATTTCATGTCCTTTGTATGTAAAGAAAATATTATCTTTTAATTCACTAATTTGACTTTCCAAATATTTATAAATGTGATGTTTTATGTGCTCAATTTTAAAAACGTTTCGTTCTTCAATCCCATAATATATATATATATAAACATTCTTTAGGTGATGTTCAATGATTTATTTAGTAGAAAATCAATTCATTAATCAATCCATAACTAACATCAAATTTCTTGCTTCTTTCCACTTTCAATCTATCCCCGATTTAAATATTTATTTCGTTTCGTTATTTAAATTACAACTTTATTTTCAATTATATTTTCAAACGACATTTGCATTTCATTTGAAATGTAATATTTGTTCTTTCTTTACGTTTCGTCCTGACAATTAAATTTATTTATGTTTTATTTCTTTTAATGTACATCCTTTTCCAAATAAAGTTTTTCTAATGCCTATACCGGATCCTAACAAACCGGAGCAACACGAGGGTTGGTGTCCACTCGGTGAGACATTCATGCACATTTTAATTCGTCTCTTTGTCTGCGTGTTTTACTATGAACATTTTATTTATTTACTTATATATTATATTTGCAAAATTATTTACCAGTAAAAATTAACCTGGAAGATTCATATTAAATACAATTATGTTTCAGTGTATTCACGCAGACTTTGACGTCGAATTTAAATTTGGTGTTGCATGACATGGCACTTGTTCATTTCAAGTTTTATTTTATGATTCTTAACGAAATTTCTTTCGGCCTTAATTGTCATGATTTCATTATTTATTTAAATGCTTGCAATTCATCTTTTAAATTAATAACTTTGTCTTATTATTATTAATAATTGTTTATCGCAACGTGCATAATTTTTAAAGTATAAAACTGCAAAAAAAAGTAAAATACTGCAAACAAATTTCAGTGAATAATATGTTATTTTATAAATTAACTTCAGATTCTAAAATATTATACAAAGTTTTATATTTTTCTAAACTATTTAATGATAATTTATTAGATTTCAAAATATTCTCGTAAAAAAACAATACAAACTTTAGTTGTATTTATAGCTCGTTATACATTGTAAATAACAAATAAAAGGTGCTGCTAATATATATATATGTTGAGCATGAATTTACAGTTTCTACTAACATTTTGTTTTCTGAATTCTTGATATGGTGTTTGTGTTTAACTTTTCATTGTGTCAATTTCATTAATAATAATTACAACAACAAAAGTTGCAGCAGTACAGTCGCGTGCAAATATGTGACAGTTTATAAGCAGTTACTTGTTTGCTACATGGAGGTCGTTCATTATTTACCGTAGTCAAAAAATAACAATCCTAATATTAAATTATCTATAAAAGTATTCAAATTGAAATTGGCACATTCTCTGACAGATGTCATTTATGTAGTATTAATGTTGTAAAAATTAAGTCATTCCTTATGACACCAAAAGTATATATTTGTTTATAATATATATACATATATATTTGTTTTGTTCTTCAACTGTCTAAATCGTGTTCTGTTTTATTTTCTGTTTTCATACACACATACATACACATAAACATATTCTCATTCTTACATTAATTACCTTACCAATTTCAATCCTTGAAAACTACTCCAAATACAACATTACACCTATCTTTGTATTCAATTTTTTTTTCGTTTTCCACAACGAACAAATTCTTTTCCGCTTAAAAAATTTTCAATGTTCCCATCTGAACTTTACCTTGATTAATCCTTGGCATATCCTTTAACGCGTACTTAATACCTGCCTGCACGCAACACACTGTAGCTAAGGGACGAACGAACATTGAGCTGAGGGAACAGTTCATATTGGCGGACGGTGTTAGCCAAACCATGACGGCATTCCGATCCAAGCCAAGTCCTACCTCAACCCTACAACGCTCGCAAATATCAACAACTGGACCAATCACCAAGGTAACGTTGTCCATTCTCCTTTTCATAAAAAAAAAAGAAATTCATTACATTCTTCAATTTCTCTTTATCTTTGTCTATATTTTTATCTGTCGTTTCCTTTTAATTTGTTCCTATAAATTTCTTCTTCTTTCTCCTTTTCTACCTCTTTATCTGTTATTCTTGTTTTCTTGTTAACTGGTACTTTTGTGGCTTGGCATGAATTTTGTCTGATAATAAAATAGCAAATCCTTGTAGGACTGAAAAGTGAAACGTTTTTAAAATACAACATTTTACATCCATTCCAATGTCCTTTGGATGCAAAAATGATATTGTTATTGCGTCACTAATTTGACCCACCATATATTTGCCAATGTTGCTTTTGTACGTGGTCAATATTAAAAACGTTTCGTTCTTCAGTTCCATCAAATCCTTTTACCACTTCTCAATGTCTGCTTGCTGTCACGTCAGCTATAGGGATTGCCCAATTTCCAAGTTAAATGTTTCCAAATGATGGTAAGTAATTTTGTGGTCAGTTATATGGACGTGTTCCCCTTATTGCACAAGCATGTTCTTTTGGAATGCAGTCGTGTAAGTAAGTGCCTTCTTTGTATCATTTGTCGCAATATTCGTACCGAGGTCGGTATTAATGATATTTAATAATAGAAGATGGAGATTAAAGGATGAATTTTGACTCAAGAGACACCTCAGGAGATGTGATTGATTGTAATGATAAATAAAACAACGAAAGCGAAAGAACGCAAAAAAAAAGAGAGAAGGAAAGATGCAAAAATTGATCGGTGGTTTAAAGAGTAAGAGCAAGAAATGATAGTGAATTAACGAATAATTCTGACGTCGTGTAATATAAGTTAAATATTTGGTTTGTGGAAATATAGCGGAGGAGTTTATGAGCCAGCTGATGCCGATATTTGAAAATTTGAGACAAAAGGAGGACCTTCCGTGCGCGTACCCAATCCACATGCACGCTCCCTCTTATCATTGGGTAAATAAAATCATTCATATAAGCAAACACCGTTTCATTGACAGGCTGATTGAGAGCCGTTAGTTTTGATTATTATTGCACACGCCATGTAGAATTTCTTTCTTTCCTTTTTCCCCCTTTTTTTTTTCTTTTTTTTCACATGTGCAAGTCAATAATTTCTCTCTTCTTTTTATTAAATCCATATCTTAAGTAACTGATTAGCATGAACAGTAGTAACGATGACAAATGTCATTACAACTAAATAAAAAGGAAACACGATTATGTGAAACCATACCTTCGTAAAATCTATCTACATTATTTTTGCATGTGACTGAGGAATAAAACGTTTTCAATGTATAAAAGTTAAGCTTTGTTTTATTTTATCTTTACATACCTAAAGAATTAATTAGAAAAAAATGAGAACATTAGCAAGCACTGTTATTTGTTTTGATTCTGTTAAATTGCTTTTTCGCATATTGACAAAGAATTTTTGTTTACATTTTTAATTTGAAAAACGTTTCATTCTTTGTTTCTATTATTTTTGCAAATTATCAATTACTTTCTCATTATATTGCCTTTAAACCAATAAAATCAATTATATATATAAGACAATATAATAATTATCTGCCTAATGAGATATTATATTATTCGATTAATTACTGTGCATTTATTTAGATACTTCCTACTACAGTTTATTTGTGAAACAATTAACAAATCAAGTGAGATTTATTTACATTCATTTTAATATTATACAGCTACCATTTGTTTTGAAATGTTGTGCCCGCCTTTTCGAATAATATCTTGAAATTAGTATCATTTACATTGAATGATGTACATAAGATTGTATATATGATTCTTTTGTTAGACTTAATAATTGCATTGGCAAAACAAATTTCCATGGATTGTAGTTTTAAAACATTATTACAAATGTACCAAATCCTATAAATGTTAATGAACTTTTGCATTTCATATTAATGTGTACGAGTTAGTGATTTTAATTGGAGGAATATCAGTTGATAAAATGTCTGTTACATTTCTCAACTCGTTATGGTAAGTTTGCATGTTTTGTTCAATCGTCATTTGATATTATAGCAACAAAAATTGTTTTTACTTTATTAATTTAATATAATGAATATTAACTGGAATTAATTTATATTGATAAATAAATAATTAAAATTTTTTTTGCTATAATTATGACGGTAAATGGTAACGCCATTATACAAGGATAAATGGTATGTATTGTTTTCACTGCTCTGGTTATTTTTTTTTTTATAATTTATCCACTTTGCGGTTTATTAACAATTTCACTTTATTTTAATAACTCTTCTTAGTTGAAATTTGAATGTTCTATTCATTTAGAATATCATTTTCTTTGTCACAAACATATACAATGAATAAATTCAATTAATATTTTTATGCGAATCGTCTAGGTGAGAGAACGCAGTGCTCGAAGTGTACCGATGGGCCAAACAAGGACTTCGCGAACTTCACTCAACGCAGGAACGCCGGACAGTTTGAGTGACAACGAAAGCTCTTTCAAGACACCTGTTAGGAAGACTAGCACTTCGTACAGAAGCTCTATTACTCCAGGTAAAATTACTCGCAATTAAATTTACTATTTTTATGACGATTTTAGGGAAACGATTTTGCTGCTTTTAGAATGAGAAAAATTATATATTAAAATTTGCTATATTATTAATAACTTGTGGACAGCTATGCACTTATGGTATGTGATAAAATTTATTAATAAATATAGTTGAGGTTATCATACATATGAAACAATTTATATGATAAATTTTCTCACTAGTACACACCCGTGTTATATATATATATATATATATATATATATATAACACGTAAGTTACTATATAATTTTTCTCAGTGTATTAATCATGATTATGAAAATCATGATTATTTAGCTAGAGCCTCTTAAAAAAGATTCTGCAAATAAGTTAATGAATTTTTGCAAATTTAGGAGGAAGTCGTCCTGGAAGTAGACCAGCATCAAGACCAACTAGTCGTCCTGGTAGTAGACCTGCCTCTCGACAAGGCAGTAAACCATCTAGTCGTTATGGATCGTCTCAATCATTGGATAGTACCGGTAATTTTTCACCCTTATATCAATGTTAATATCATTATCACAAAATTATTTGTTAAGTTTTCATATTGACAATTTTACACTCAGAGAAATTTACTTAAAACTCTCAAATAAAAATTTTAAGTTATTGTTTAACAAGTTGGATTCCTTTAGATTGGAGAACTTGTTCAATTGCAGCTTACTGTTTTAGTTGGTTTTTTGACAAATTATGTAATTTAGTTGATTTTTCTCTGAGTTTTAATAAGTCAATAATTACACGATTTAGTTAAATCGTTAATGACAAAAGGAATTAAAAATTAAAAAAAAATTCCAACGCAGATGATTCTTGTACTCCGAGTCGAATTCCGAGAAGAACTATTGGTACAAGTGGAAATACTCCTACAGCTAGTCGTCATAATAGCGTTTCTGGCAAGAAATTAGGAGGATCGTCCGTCAATGGTTCGAGTTCTAGACCACGAACACCGACAGGTCTCATTAGTCCTGCGAGCGGAACTTCAAGGTAATATAATTTATCTATGTTCGCATTAATTGGTTTTTTATTTTTTTTTATTTACATGATTAAAATAACAAAACATTTTTTTAAACCAATTACTAACATGCACTTTATAATTTTTTATATATACTAACTTTAAGGTAGTTCTGCTATTGGAATTATACAAAATATACATTCATTGTATAAAGAAATATTATTTTATATATATATGAATTCATACTTATATTGTATAAATTTACAATATAATAATATATTTATTTGATATTATATATAGAATTAATGTATAAGAAGTGTTTATGTATACAATTATATTTTTCCATTGCAATAGGATTACCTTAAGAAAGTTGAAAATCTGAAAATGAAGCAGAATTTTGTTTATTCTCATAAATAATTTAATGAACTTAATAACATATCTTTTATTAGATTGACATTGTTGATTATGAAATTTCAGATTTACAGTTTTTTATTTTAATATTACATTACATTATATCTTTTCCAGTAACACACATAATGGCGTTTAAAGATTAATTAATTCTGTTCCTTCGTTTGTTATTAGTTTTGTTCTTTTTTGTTTTCCTTTCAATGGATTAATTAGTTTGTATATAAATATATAATTATTATTTTGTGTTTGTTTTTGAATTTCTTTTCTTATTGAAGTTATACTTCTGTAAATATCTTCATTCAACTTTTACATTTTGTTTTAATGACTACCAACATTTTAATAAAACATTATTTACTATATTTAGATAAATAACATCCTAGTAAATTGTATTGGTTATTATATTTAAACAGAAAAAGTGTCGTAATATGTGAAACAAAATTTTTAGGATTTCTCTTTATCGATCTTCAAGTATTCCTATCCTGTCTGGTGTCGGAGCACCACTCAGGTAACTGAAATTTCAAGGCAATTTTGTTTCTGTCAAAACATGTACTGTGTTTATATAATTGTTTTTTTATCTGTACCTAAATGTTAAGAATGAAACATGTTTTCATTCAATTACAGTGCTTTTGTATCAGATCAATGCAATGAATATTAATGTTGGTAGTAAGACCATTTTATATTACACGTTTTTTTCTATTTTTTTCCATTTAATTTTCATTTTTACGTTAGAAAATTTCAATAAGATAAGTGTATAATATTCAATATTATATGAGGGAATAATGTGATCATACATAATGATTCAGTCGCTCGAGGATTCCCGTTTATGTTGGATCGGAAATAAAATCTCCTCAATCTACTACTAGCAATATTTCAACTTATTCGATTCAAAGTAACCATTCGACTATCTCTTCAGAATCTACGGGGTATGCTGGGTTGTCTGCTTTTCATTTTTACATTGCATGTATGTTAGCTTTTCGTATGTGGTTAAGAAAGCAAGAGACAAAAAAGAGAATTGTTAAGAATGAGAGAAAACGTCTCGAATGTTTTAAAATGTGCGAAAAGTTAATGAAGCTTCTTTCTGTATTTGTTCCTTCCTGAGCGCATGCTATTTCTAATCTATATCAGCTAACCGTTTCTATCAATAAAATGAAAAAAGAAAAATGTAAGAAGTACAAATATATCTTTATTAGATAAAGTTAATATTTTAAAAATAATATACATTATTAAACGAAATTTTTACTTATATTAACATTAAAGTAATATCAATTTTTTATCAATAAAAATGATGTCTGAAAAAATTTTCTAAATTTATTTGAATAATTTATTTGAATAATTAATCCTGAATGGATACTTATTATGCTGTTATATTACAATATTATATATGTATTGATGTTAAATGTAAAATGTGAATGGCTACCAGCTTTTTATTTTGTAATTATATTTTACATACGCTATTATATGCTTAATTTCAAATTACTTGTATCTATGCTTGCTTTTTAATTCCTTATATTAACCACAAGATCTTTTCACTATGCTAGGAGCAGTTCTGCGCACGCAAGCTCAACAACTAACATACCATTGGCAATGAAAAATGCTAGGTAATAATTTGTTATTTATTTATTTATCTATTTTTTTCTTAACTTATATACATTTACTCTCTGTCATTTGTGCATTTGACACAAATAAGATATCAATTGAATAATCTAATCAATCAATCGTTACATAAGATAAACGTTTCATTCATAATCACGTTCATGATATTAACGTTCATGTAACTTTGTTCAAATTCCATTTTATTTACTTTCTAATAAAAGTAGTATTTTTATAAAAAATATTTTTATTCATTTATCAATTATTTGTAATGAATTTAATTGTTTCTCAAGTTTAATATTAAATATGAATTATATGATATTTAATATATCATTATTGTTATTATTGTAGATTTAGATTGTTCCGTCAATATTGAAGGGCTATCTTGTAGATGTATATAGTACGTTTATCTAAGTATTGCTTGAATGATTGTACATAATATGAAATATATTTGCAATAAATTTAGGTTGTAAAGTCGTGAATACTAGTATATAATAAAATTTTGATTTGGTATGTCCATATTAAATGTGTATATCACATGGAGTAATGTCACACAAATTGTAAATTATGTAATACACATTGTTATATTACATGAAATGAAAAAGATATTGACTACCGATGTATTCATACATCTCTCAGTTGTCTATAATTCTATCTGACGATTTTATAAATGTACAAAAAGGAAAATTGTTGACAATAAGTTGCATCAAAATTTTATTATAAATAAAGCTTGTTTACATGGAACTGAAGAATGAAAACGTTTTTAATATTGTCTGTAAATATTATAAATATTTGGAAGATCAAATTAATGACATAAATACAATATGTTGTATTTTGAAAACCGTTGCATTCTTCAGTACTATCATTTAATTGTAATTTAATACATAATTTGTAATATATAATATGTGATTATAAATGTTTTAAATGTTAATTGTAGGATTCGTACTCCATCAAGTGGCAGCAACACTCCATTGCCAACATCTTCAAAATTAACAAGAAAACCATCGGGAGCGTCGGATACGTCTGCATCGGCTGGATCCGTACAAAGAAAAACTAAACAACTCACTCCTGTTGAACAACGTGCACCATTCCGATTATAAACGTCAATTTATATCGAGTGAATTTTAATTTAATTAGCAGCAATTCTGTTACATCTCTTACGAGAATCTGACTCTTGTTATTATTGTGTAAGTTTACACAATACACATAAAATTTTAACGACAAAATGCAACAGCAATCGAGAAACGTCCATTTATATTGCAATTTGAATTTGCAACGTAAACTGATTCATATGATTTAAAATTACTCGTGGTACTATTTATAATCAGTTCACTTTCAAATGAGATTTTCCTCATTCGACAAAAAGCGAAGAGGGTGGAAACAAAAAAGTAACACATTTCTATTGGTTTATTTTTGAGAGTATTAATACATAATTAAGAACTTGAGTAAACTCTCACTGAGAATATTAAGTTGAATTAAATTAGATAATACTTACAAATTAACAAGCAAAATCAATTTCTATGACAAATGTGGCTCTCCTTTCATGCGAACTAATGTTTCTGGTTCGGGGTTTTCAACTATTATAATATCTTTTGGAACTTATAGCTTGCGTGAAATGAGTCACATTTGTTGTATTCGCAGATTGTTAAAAAAGTTAACTCCTAACCACTTGCAAAAATCTGCCCCATTCATACTTTAAACTTAAAATGTATTAAACTGGTTATATATATATACATATATATATATATATAAGATGAGTAGTTGTATTTGTTTTTCATTATTAATAAAGGATAAAATTTGTAACATTGATATATAGAGTTTATAATGACTATATAAATATATATTTAATTTGCATATTTTATAGATTATTATTTAATAACATCGTAACTATTAAATTTTTTAACGTTCCTTCGATAAATATTAATTCATATTTTTTTTAAATGAGTTTAAAATGTCTTTTTTACAAAATGTAATTTAAACTGTTAAAAATGAAAGAAGATAAACAAACAAAAAGAAACATAAATCTATCATTGAGAAGAGAATGTTATGTAAATATTGGTAGTTTCTCTTTCTTGATTCATGCTTTCCCCCATCTTGCATAATACACTTTAATGTTAAAACTACGAGATGAATGGTGAGATCAGAACTTTGTTTCTATTGAGAGTTTTAGAGTGAATTTTTGCACTTTATGAGGGAGAAAAAGTGGAAACAGATTTATGCGCAAAGTAGTTTTAGAAGTATTAATACGAAATGCGTCGATGATTTGCCGGAGTCACCTACGTATATAATAAAAAAAAGAGATTTCAAATTCATTTACATTCATCTATTTAAGTATTATAAAATGCAGTGAACAAAAGTTACAATTTTCTTGTAATAAGCATAACCTTATGCAATTAATATATTAACACGATTTCACTACTTTTCTTCATTTTTTAGTGTGTTTTTTAATTATTGCCTTTGTAAAATTCTGTATTCACTGATTAATAATGCTGTGAAGATTATAAAATATTATACATGAATAAATATTGATATATTTAACATTGGAACTTACTGGTGTTTCATTTTCATACTAATAAAGAGATTTATTTATAATTTTTATAAATCTAAGTAATTGCATCAGTTAAAGTATGTCATCTATTATTGGAGAAAATACTACTGTTACTTGATGATAAAATAAATGGATCTCAATTGTTGTCCATACCCAAGGAAATGTAAGAAAAATTTATTTCTGACTTGAATACTATTATATTAACATATTATTATAATATAATTTATCATATTGATTAATAAATTCTATCGTAAGTGCATACCTATTCGCGAGTTATAACTTTCTTGCGGAATGGTTATTAGGATTTGAATGATACGTAAATTTGTTACAACAAATTTATTTATTAAAATAAAATTTAAAAAAGGAGTTATATTATACATTTTATAATAATTTATATTATTAATTTAGACTTAATATAAAGAATTAAATATATTGTAACAGTAACAGTTATAATAATTTGTATAATTAAATAACAAATGTAACGCATCACTGTTTAACCGATTTTCGCTCCTAAAGAAATACCCCCGTTAGTGTTTAATCCTGATGAAGATTTTCCGGTGTTTAAGGAGGCTTCAGAGCTACCACCCAATTTCTGTAATTTAATTGTAAGTATAATTAGTCAATTTTTTACTTTTCTTAATTATTAGATATATTTATATTATATAATAAAATATGTTTATGAAATTTTATGTATTATATAAAAAAGTTTTTAATACGTATATACAGCAAATCAGAATATTTACAAAAATTAAAAGTTGATGAAATATTATTCTATAATTTTAATGTTAATAAATGTATAATTAATAATTTTTAGTTTGTTGTACTTTTAAGAATGGTTAATTAAGGGAAACTAACTATATGAAAATGAGATTATGCCAGGTAGTAATTGATTATTATGCTTTTTAAATTCATTTCTGTTAAATGAATTTTGTCCTACTTTTTTCAATTTTGAAAAAGAAATTAAAAAATTCAATTAAAAGAAATTAAAATTATATCGCTTTTTATTACTCTTTTGACAAGGTAATAAATTATATTATACGCATTAAATATTTACCCCATTTAATGACGCGCCTCCTGATAATAAGCCACCTAACTTGCCGGCTGCATCACCTATTGCAGAGGTAATTCCTGAAGCCTGTAATTTATTAGAAAATTTTAACACAGAAAAGAATACTTATTTAGTTTTCATAAGCTACTATTTTTTAACTTATTGCACATAAAAAATATTCTTTAAAGAAGAATATCATATGCTTCTGATTTACTATAAAACTGAAAATTTTTCATATTCATAGTTTAATGTTCAAATTTATATCAGTGCATTTAGATCTTGATACAGATAAGTATAACATTTTTATTCTTTAATTTATCGAAAATTTCATAGTTGTTTTTTTATATTATTATATTTTCAATAAATTTTAATTTTGAATATTTTTCATATATAATCATACCGCAGCACCAACGTTTGCTCCAAGCTCTCCTCCTACTGAAGCACCTACAGAGCCGGAATTAGATCCAGAACCGGAAAGACCACCTGATACAGTACTTCCTGTTGATCCCTCGCCTGATAAACCACCCTAAAAATTACAATTAAAATAATCAGGTAAAATGCTCTCAGATATAAATGTAATTGATACTAAATTCATACAGATTTCTTTGCGCGAGATTTTATAATCTGTTGTGACATTATTAAGATATTCATAATATTGTTATATTAATATATTTTTATTTCAAGTCGTTAAACAATTATAAATTTTATAATTTTTTTCACTCTTACCGAGATACCGCCATTTCCTTTTCCTCCAACATCAACTGAACCTGAATTTGAACCAGAACCGGAAATACCGCCTGATACAGAACCACCCGTTTTAGATCCCCCGCTTAATGAACCACCCTAGAGTTAAAATTGAAAAAATTAAAACCTTATTCAAGAATGTTCGTACATAATATTGTACCAACATTCAAAAGATTGTTTACTGACTAGAATAAATGTTTCGTAACCTACAGGCCGCTGCTTTTAAACATTTTTATTATACAGAATCATAAAAATAATAATTTCTATCTGTTACTCCATTGTAAAACTGTACTGTACGCAATTTTGCAAACAATAAAAATATTTCTTTTTATTTATTAAAATACCGTTTTTCCTTCTCCGCCTAGATTTCCACCGACATTTCCGCCAAGATTTCCACCAAGTGATCCACCCAATGATCCTGAACTAGTAACTGAACCAGCCGTCTAAATAGAATAGATTGAAGTGAAAAGATTAATTTAATTGAATATGGATTATAGCGCCTGCATTTCAGAGAAATATCTTGTTATAACTTATTTGGGAACTAGCTGATTATTTTTATAATGAACATATATTAATTTAAACTCATTTTTATGCTTTTACCGTTAATTCAGTTGTGCTTCCTACAGTTACTCCAATTCCTCCGCTACCTCCAATACTCCAACTACCTCCGATACCACCGGTGCTTCCTCCAATTCCCCAACTACCTCCGATACCACCGCCACTTCCACTGCTACCTCCAGCACTTCCGCTACCTCCAATGCTTCCACTACCTCCAGCACTTCCGCTACCACCAGCACTTCCGCTACCTCCAGCACTTCCGCTTCCTCCAGCATTTCCGCTAGCTCCAGCATTTCCGCTACCACCAGCGCTTCCGCTACCTCCCACAGTTACTCCAATTCCTCCACTACCTCCAATTCCCCAATTGCCTCCTATACCGCCAGTGTGTCCAGCACTTCCGCTACCTCCAGCATTTCCGTTACCTCCAGCACTTCCGCTACCTCCAGCGTTTCCACTACCTCCCACAGTTACTCCAATTCCCCAACTACCTCCAATACCACCGTTACTTCCTCCATTACCTCCAATACCCCAATTGCCTCCAATACCACTGTTGCCTCCAGTATTTCCGCTACCTCCGATTTCTCCGCTGCTTCCGAGCTCACCGCTGCCTCCGATTTCTCCACTACCTCCAATTTCTCCACTACCTCCAATTTCTCCACTACCTCCAATTTCTCCACTACCTCCAATTTCTCCGCTACCACCAGCACTTCCACTGCCACCAATGCCACCATTTCCTCCTAGTGAACCGCCAATTGATCCTGAAATACTGGACGGAGTTGTGACCTATAATGCCCATAATTGTTCCAGATTGTTATTAGTATTTATTAAAGAAATGGTATAATTATGAAATTGTAACACCTATGAAATTGTGACACCCTAAAATTTCACATGCGTCTAGATAATGAATTATACTTAAAACTTGCATGGAAAACTTATAAATAATAAATATAAAATTGTAATATTAAAAAATTTTGTATTAAAAATTTATATACGTAATACGGTAAAAATAATAAATTTCTGTTCATTCGTTTTCTCTGTAACTGGAAATGAATATAATACTTCAAATAAGATTGAAGAATGAAACGTTTTCAAAATACGAAATGTAAGGTGACTTTGTTTGTATATATATATCTATTTTTATGTCCTCGAGATGTATACAAATAATATTAATGGCTCTGTTTCTTTAATTTGGCCTTGCAAACATTTACAAAGATTACTTTTGTATATAAACGATATTAAAATCGTTTCATTCCTCAATTTCCTCAAATCCTTTTACCACTTCTCAATGTCTGCATCCGCTATAGGGATTGCCCAATTTCCAAATTAAATGTTTCCAACATATGGTAAGTTCCGTATATTTCAAGAACACATTTATTTTATCAAAATAAAAAATATTGACTTACTTTAGAACCACTTATTCCTGCTGAACCAGAACCAGAACCCGAAGCAGAACCTGACGCAGAACCAGATTGTGATCCTCCTGCTGAACCAGAAACGGATCCAGAAGCTGAGCCTGAACCAGAGGAAGAATGTGATCCTCCAATAGATCCACCTAAACCGCCAGAGAGGCCACCCTTAAATATAGAAAAAATACTTCACTTTTCAGGATCTTCAACTTTAAAGTATTTTAACAGTTTGAAGACTTTAATTAATAAAAGTGTAAGTATTAGGATAATAATTTGTGACCTTGATTTCAGAACCAGTCTAACTTTGAGGCAATCAAAAATAATAATTACGAAAATAAAACTTATAACTCTACTTACGGAAAGACCACTTCCACCGCTTGCTGAACCACTGGCTGACCCTGCATTAGAACCAGAAACAGAACCTGAAGCTGATCCTCCTTTTGATCCCCCGATTGATCCACTTACACCACCAGATGATCCACCCTTAAACGTTAAATAAGCATTTCAAGAAAAATGTTCCTAGTATGTAATTAATACTAACTATTTAACAGAGTTGGTACTAGGGTTGATCTTGATTTTTTTTATTTAAATCGGATTTTCTTGATTTTTATTATTAAATGGAAAAATTATAATAAAAAAATACACGGAAAAAAGTATTCGCTTTGGTAGGTAGGTAGGTAAATGAGTTTATCTACCAATTTTTAACTAATTTAGTAAGAATTTATTCTATTTGCAGAAGGACCCAGATATTAAATCGACTAAAATGAATATTTAAACGTTACATAAACTGTATGGCTGATTCAACCATACACTTTTCAGGATGATTTCATAAATTCGACTCACATAAATTTGTTTGGCTACGATAATTATAATTTTTACTTATCCCAATAATGGTCAAACAATATATTTAACTTAAATAAAAATTTAGTAGTGCATATTTTTTTTCCGTGTATGTATATATATTATAAAAATTTTTTTTATTATATTTGTGAATTATTCTCAGTGTGTTTATTATTAATTATTATTAAAAGAACATTTGACCGTTTATTCAAAATAAAGTGTATTTGTTAGTGGCATTCAGGACTTAGTAAACGTTCTGTAGCCAATTTTGTATTTTTTTATTTAAAATAATAAAATTTTTATTAAAAAAATCATTTGATTTAAATCACTTAATTTAAATCATTGCAACCCTAGTTGGTACTTTTTAAATTTATCTTAAACAGGAAACTTTAAATTTTTATAAAATATATGATGATCGTACAATAAATTAATTTTATTGAGCTAGACTTGGACAGTAATATGTCAAAGCAGCATTTAAGCTTGACGAAAGAAACTCTGAAAATTCATTCATCAATTCAGACCTTTTCTTCTACTCGATCTTAGAAATCTATATTATAGTTCATTATAATATAGAAAATAACGGAAAAATATAAAAAATATAGAGCTTCCAAGGCAGTTTCCTTTGTTTGATGTTTGAAGAACATTATGAAATTGTTATATACTTCATGTATATATATATACTGATATTCTAAAGATATATATTTTAATTATATATTTAACACAATATATCTTAGTATAAAATGGTCCTAATTACTTTTAAAGTATATTACTTTTTAAGTATAACTTCTTTTATTAAACAGAAAATTGTAGTTCTTACCGAAGATCCACCTCCAAGTCCTACAGTTACACCAGCAGATCCCGTTAGTCCTGAATTTATACCGATTCCCTGATAATAAATTGACGATTATATTAAATTAAAACATTATTTATTTATAGTATTGTAAAATTCTTCGAACAATTTTACATAAGATAAAAACAAGATTAACCTTGTTTAAAACGATTTATAGGGCATATAAATACATACTAAAACATACAAAAGTATTGACAATAAGCTCATTATGATATTGAAGTCTATCATTTTATTGTCTACCTATATAACTCGTATAAGAATTATTATTTCTTTGCTTACTGCTTTACTGTCTCCATTTCCACTTAAATGTCCTCCAAGACTTCCACCAAGTAATCCAGAATTACCGGAAGAACCAGATGCCTATATATATATATTATACTTATTATACACCATATTTTATAATATTTTGAAATAAATTTCGATTTTGTTGGTGGGGATCCATCGATATAATTAATAGATCAAATTTAAAGCAATTATTTTTTTATATAATTTGACAAGATTTTTGATCAAGTTCAGAAACTTTGAGCAAATTAAGTTTTTGGTCATGCATTACTATCTGAGAGTCAAAGCAGTTGTTTTTCTTATACAGATTAGATTAGGATTTCGTAGAAATACTTGACTTGACAGAACAGGGGGGTTGAGATAAGAAATTTTCCAACTTTACAAAGATAAGTAAACAAATAATTTAATTAGTAATTCTGAAATGCAAACTTGCAACACTCATTTGAATCAAGAATAGAGATAAATTAAATTAAATGAAAATTCACAAACATATGTTTTTCTAAATACATTTGTCTTTCTAAACAAATCACATATAATTAAAGTATCAATGAAGTTATTTTTTTATTTTAAAGGGTGAATCAGTACTAAGAAATATAGTCTAATAAAGTCTAGATGTCCTAGTTGTACAGAATTTATATGTGGGCATTTTCAAGAAAATATAAATGAATCTGCTAGTTTTATTACCTTAGCTTCGTGAGAAGTTGAGATGCTTCCTCCTATTGAAAGACTCTAAAAATAATCGATGCATGTAGTTTTTATACATTACATACTTAAGCTGAATGTTTATGTTGTAATAATTCAATTAGTCAAAATATGTAAAAATGTAGTAAGATTGGTATAAAAATTGAAATTAAACGTCTAAATAAATAGCGTAAGGTAAGAACTTAAGCACGAAAACCTTGGTGGCCCATTTTTTCAGATATTTTAAAATTCATATCTTATCCGTGCATGGAAATTACATACGCAGAAGTTGTTCTTTCAAGAATAAATAATATATATATTTTCATTTTAAATTGAAAATCTGTAACATATATGTGTTAACATATGGAACTTGGTAAATTTAGCACCTACATTTTTACCCATACGAGACTAAATTATTTATGCACTTTATTTTTTGGATAATACAAGAGACTTTAAATAATTAATGTGCTATTTAGTTGATAAATAGAATTTATTTCCAACATACCAATACAAGTTGCACGCTGACTAAAATGACGAAAGTTGTTTTTAGCATTTTTGCAAAGTTCAGTAATTCATGTAACAATTAAATGAATGCCAACTAACTAGAGTTTGAATATTGGAGCAGTCTTTATATATCAATTGCATTCTGAATCATTTTTACATACACAAGGAAGTTTCTTTTATGTCATTTATTACTGCAGACTAGCACATAAGATTGAACAAATTCTTTATTCCTACAAAGTATATATATATATCTATATAAGTTACGTCTTGGCTTTTAATATTTGATTTGGAATTATAGAAGTTTACAAATGATAAATTTAAAGAACAAGCAAACTCATTATGACAGCTGTATTTACAAAATTAAGACACAACGATCAAAATTCAGTTAAAAACACTGTGCTAGTCACTATGATCTTGTAAAATTGTAGAAAAATGTACAACTGAAGTTGAAACATAAATATGATTATTTTAATCATTTTAAGTCATAATTAAGTGTGTGTAAGTGAATCAAGAATGTTAGTTAATTTATTTATTAAATATATCATATTTTATATAAAATCTTTACAATTAATACGTTATTTTTAATGGCATACATATATTTTTTCTTCGTTATTAATCAGTTGAAAATTAGGTTACAATGAAAGTGAAATAAAGAAAATATCATTTTGAAATATTTTAATTAATGATTTAATTTAAAATTTCATAATATTAGTTAATTGCGCTGCTAAATATAAAATTAAATCTTATTTATTGTACTTTGAAACAAGCATCTTTTTAATAGATTTGACAATATTTTTGCATTCAAATTGAATTCGCATTAGTTTCTTTTTCATATTTTATTATGGTTTTAAATATTTATTTTACTTATACATTATTTTAGTTGTCTCTAATGAGACTAATAAATCATACCTGTAATGTACATTAGGGGACAATATATTTTTATTTACAGAAAGAGAAAAAAATATTAACAATTGAAAACCGGGCATTACAAATGTTAAGAAACTGAATTCTAAATTTTAGCAAACCTTTTTATTTTATGTTTTGTCCCTTAGATTTCGCTATTCAGTGTTGCCAACCTATTGCCTATGTCCTTCATAAGCCAATTATAAAACAGTTTACTAAAATTTCATAAACGGATTGTTTATGAAATAAATTTATTTTAAATAACTAATTTAACAAGTTTTAATCATTTAGTTCTCCATATAATGTATTCTGTAAGTATAACGCCAAATTAGTAAACTTTTTATTAAAAATGTATATTTTTTTCTTTTGGTGTAACTATTAAGTACACTCGACGCTCCCATTTTCAGCGAGATCGAGACCGGAAACGCTCCCATTTTCAGCGTGGCGCAATTGCGTACGTGTTTAGCGCATGTATATTTTCATTGGTTATTTCTATTCGGTTGTTTCGGTTGTAACCTGCCTTAAACTGTATACAATTATTAATGAATTAAGCAAGTTTAAATTTCCCGCCATCGATATTCAGTTATTATTGGTTAAACAGCGAACCGGATATAGCGTTTCAATAATGAAACAAATGGAACATTTCCGCTGAAAATGGGGAAGAAATTTCGCTGAAAATGGGATCACGTTGAAAATGGGAAGGCTGAAAATGGGAGCGTCGAGTATAATATATTGTACACCCAGTCCAAACGATTCGTCACCCACCTAAGTTTAATGTAAGAGAGTTTAAGTTGGCTATTCTGCCAATGAAAGCAGATTTAGAAACGCAGCTTAAAGAAAAAGCGTTCGCTATTT
>JABFPN010000140.1:0-67156 GCA_022817305.1 Leptoteleia sp. ZL-2020 | reverse complement strand
ATTGTTAAATAATCTCCCAGATTGAGAAAATGTGCTGAATCAACAACATCAATTAATTCTCATTCATTTTAATAAAAACGAATAACACCCTAATCTAGTAATTAACGCTTACGGCATCATCTTAAATATTGGAACAATGTACACCCAGTCTTAGTGATTCGTCCATCCCTATATCTTAGTGGAAAAAAATATTATGTTGGTACTAGTTAGTGGCGACAAAAAACAGAGACTAGTTCACTGATAGGAATTTGGCGCGAAACGCTTTGAAATTGGAACGTAGTTGATATTCTCATATTTTATCGTTTAATCAATGTAAAGAATTAATGTAAAAAATAAATTCAAAAATTAAAAGACGAAATTAAGGGAAATGGGACGGGGGTACAAGTTGCAATGTTTGGACGTTGCCGAATGATATTGACGAGTCAACAGAAATGTTTCGACGTTCGTACGTTTGAAAAATCCATCTCTTTTCTTCGTATTTACGGGGCTTCCCGCGAGCAATGAATCCGTACGTGGCAATTGCAGTGATATAGGCGTGCATTAGCATATTTCCAGCTTTGGCAGTAAAATAAAATTTTTTTTTGTTTATAATAATTATAAACTACCACCGTAGCTTGAAATAATACACGGAGAAAAAAGAAGATTAAAAATTAGAAACCAAGGGATTTCAAATTACACAAAACTATATGGAATAACAATTTTTAATAATCCGATTTAATAAATTTTCATAATTTAGTTTGCCATATAATGATATTCTGCAAGTATAATGCCAAACTGGTAAACTTTTTATTAAAAATTAATATATTTTTGTCTCAGTGTATAATTTATTATTATTTATAATACATGAAATAATATTAACATAATAACATACACATAGAAAAAGGAATTACCAACTTAAAGAGAAAAATATTTATGTGTATATATTTTTCATTAAAAATGATCGATTTAAGAATTCAACAGAGGGATGCGCTGATTTATTGCGTTTTGTTTAGGTACACTTGATACGTAAAATATACGTATGAGTAAAAGAGCAAGAAAAAATCAAAAAAAAAAAAGAAAGAAAAGAAAAAAAACAGACAAGCTAGACAGAGCAAGCTGCACGGGCAGAGACGTGGGATTTTTATATTGCGACTCGCGCGTTCCAAAGACTTGCCGCGATATTTATTGACGGTTACGTTCACGCAGTAATGTGCACGTAATGCAACGTAACGAGCGATTCAATAACGCGGCAAAAGGGATTATCCAATTGCCTCGCGCTTGAATATCTCGTTTTGAAAAAAAAAAGTCCCGCGCTCCCGTCGGCCCCTATTTGTTTTTCGCGGTTTATCACGACTTGTCCCAACTTGTTGCGTCCATGGCTGATTTACGCGTAACCGCCTCGTCATGCGTGTAATGTTTAGATTAAAATTCGCGCTCGAATGATGCATGCTCAGCGTGATGAATTGTAAGCAGTGAGAAGAAACTGGTGATGTTAGAGTGACCAGTGTACATTGAGGGAAAAGTTGTAATAAAAATTAGAATATTTTTGACATTGGAGGGATATCGTCTGTGATGTTTATATGATTACTATACCAACATAATATTTATTGTATGGTATAGTAAAAGTTTTATGTCCCTAGTAAAAATGATACATATATGCTCTATATATGCTCCATATATGATCCATATATGCTCTGTATATGGTTCATATATGCTCTGTATATGGTCCATATATGGTTCATATATGCTCTGTATATGGTCCATATATGGTTCATATATGCTCTGTATATGGTCCATATATGGTCTATATATGCTCTATATAGGATCCATATATGCTCTATATATGGTCCATATATGGTCCATATATGCTCTATATATGATCCATATATGCTCCATATATGGTCTACATATGTTTTAGCAATTTCATATAAGGAAATAAAAACTTCATATATGGTCCATATATGTTTTTCCTTAATCCATATATGGCCATATATGGTCGATATATGGCAATAATTGATATAATATTTTAGAAATATATGCATTTAACAATTTCCTAATATGGAAATCAATTGTTACCATATATCGACCATATATGACCATACATCGGAGAAGTGCCGTATTGTTATCATTTGTGTTTGTGATAAAAGTGATGTAATATAAACGGTGAGAAAACTCGGTTACGCGTGTAACGTCTGAATTGAATTCCTCCTAATTCATAGATAAGAAGTGAATTGGAGCAGCGGTGAGATAATTCAGAAATGGTACGCTCAAGTTTTCGAGCGTACGTTCAATAATTGATGACAGCTCGGGGAACATTATGTCCAAATACAAGATAACGCACTATACGTCGTCAAGGAACATTTATCGCTTAACTTTTCACTTATAAATCATTGTCCGAAATAAATTACTTTTTTCTGGAAAAACGAAAAATATATATATATATATATAAACAGCTACATAAAAACAGGAAGTATAACTTTCCTCGCTTCACTTCACTTAAGGACATTTCTTCTTTACTTTCTCTATTTTGCTTGGGAATATTTTTCTCCCCTTATTTTCAAAATTTTACTCGCTCACAATGTCAGGAGCCGAAGTGCCATATTTAGATTGTATTGAATGCATCGCGGTGCTCTGTGAAAAATCTGTGAACCGTTTAAAAAAAGAAAAAAAAGAAAAAAAAAAAGAAAAATAGAGGAAAATGTTATAATACGTCTGCATGTCATAAATGTAGGCCATAAAAGCCCAACGAACATTGCAGAACAATAAAGCCACATCTACCACTGTTCGCCCATCGTAAAGCATGCGCAACAAATGTGAATTAACACGTGAGAAAAATCGGGGGGTACATTCAATCAGAGGAGCAAGTTGAACGTGACAATGTTTAAATTCCTTTTCTCCTCCCGGCGAACGCACATGTTTGTATACCACTCCGGAGAGATTACTGTTGATTTGGTTTTGACACTGCCGCACCCAATACCATCTAAGTAACGTGTTAATTCGACGAGTCGTTTGATTAAGGTGAAATATCAGTGCTATTGTCACGGAGTTGGGGGCGTTTTAATTTATTTTTATTAAATGGATTGATATTAAAATTTTTGAAATGATAAACCACTGTTTTTTTTTTTTTTAAATTTCATATGTAAAAGGAAATATAAATGGTCTATATATGTTTTAATAATTTCATATAAGGAAATAAACAATTCATATATGGACATATATGTTTTTCGTTAATCCATATATGATCGATATATGGATACGATGCTTATATGATCATTTCCATATAAGCAAATTATGAACAGTATGTATGGTTAGAATGTTATATCATTTATTGCAACATATCGGTCATATATGTTCATATATGAAGACTGCCAGTGCCGGATTAACGGGACAAATATAAACTTCAGTGCGTCAAAAGAAGATGCAAATATTGCCAGTCAGTTTTGGAACGTGGCCTTCAAAAGGAAAACAAAAGACAGCTAACTTACAAGAATAATATTGCTTACCGTGGCAGTGACCTCAAAACAACAACAACAAGAGTTGCTTCGTAAAAGTATGAAGCAACTCTCATATTATACATATTATAAATGTGTCGTTAATTATTTTTATAACTTCCAATTTATTTTGCAGTTTAATATTATATTAAACTCAGCTCAGTATTATATAAAAATAATTTTAAACCGTAATGAGAATCTTATTTTAAAAAGAACAATCTTTTATTTTTTTCATTTTTTTTTTGTTTTTAAAAACAAATCTCGACGTGAAGTTGCAATTGTTAGATGAAAGTGCGCGCGCAACCGCGCCAAATACGAATGTTTAATCAATCGATTAAACGGATTTTCAAGCAAAAATTGTAATAAATGACCAAATTTATCGTGCTTACGTAAATATTTTCCATTCGCAATAAACATTTCGAGTCTCTCATAGTATTTTCCTCTCAAAATTGAACGAATTCGAAACAGAAAATGGTTTTAATTAAAAACGAATTCGTTTCACGTTCAAATGATCGTTGTAAGAGTGTATCGAATAACAATTTTAATTGGAAAATACAAATTTTCCTTACTTTTGTACAGCTGATAAATTGAAAAAATATATATATATGTAATCGATTATCCGACGGACGATCGACGTTTTGCCCGCACGTTTCGATAAATCTGAAACGTCGCCCTATCTCGGTCGAATTTTTACGGCGCAACTTTTGACAGGATGATTGGCAATTCGTCATGCAAAGTGTGTCAGGCCTGACAATCGGATGGAAAAAAAAAGTGCTCGCGCTCAAGTCGACGTTATTAATTAGAACGGAAATGCCACAAACTAAATTAATCAATACGGTTCCAATAATATTTTCCATGCGAATCAGTTACTTATTATTATTATTATTGTTATTTATTATTATTAATTTTATTTGTTATTATTATTATTATTATTATTATTATTATTACTCGACGTTTATAATAGCGGCGTGCTTTTTATTCTTAATTTTTTTTGTTTAATTATCGGGCTTCGCGTTTGTTTGATCCTTTTTAATTATAAATTTTTAATTACTTTCATCAGGGACGGGCGCTTTTTCGATACAAGATAATCTCGTTTCAACAAATTTTAATTTTCCCAACGCTTTAATTTCAGAATGATAAAGTTAAACGTGATACGGTCTAAATTCGCAATTTGACTGATTATTAATTGAGTCGAGTTTTTTTTTTTTTGCCCGAGTTCATTAATGAACGATTTTAGTAACGGGAATGATGATAATTTCTTCGTTTTGATATTTAATTCGAGTTAAAAAGTATTCCGAGCGATAAATTCGATTTAATATCGATGGACTTGTTTCGCGGCAAAAATGGAGAAATTGTCAAGAAATGTTTTTTTTTCCTCTTTTTTTTCCATTAAGACAATGCACCGAAACCGTAAGGTTTCTTTCATCTCGGAAGAAACACTACAAAATTAGAAAATATTTCCACTTGGTACGACTCGCTTTAACGGAGTTCGATTTTTAAATTAATATTTTCGAAACTTTTTTATCTTTTTTTATATGGAAAGAGAATGAGAGAGGGCAAATGTTTTTGATAAGTATGATAAACTGTCATACAGTGCCATATATAATTTTATATTTTCGCGCCAAAAACGACTCCCACTCGCTTGTCAACAAGCGAGGTAATTTGATTCCCCTAAACGAGTACTTTCTTAAATCAAGGTCGTAATTTATTTTCCCTATAAATTACTATTATTACTGGGAGCGGATCGGAGATGGAAGCGGAGGGGGGGGGGGGGGCAGCGATATACCGTACGGTGAAACGAACGAAAGTGAAAAGCCAAAATGAATTGCCAAAATAAAACCGAACGAGTTGCCGAGAAAAAAAATGAAGAAAGACAGCGAATCGCGGAATCGCAAGAATAAAACACGTTTCCGAAATGATCGGACGTAAATAATCCGTATTTTTAAACGCATCGAAGGTCATCGTAGTGAAATGAGACGAAAAGCCGTTGGGAGGAGCGCGAAAATTGAATTAAATGTAAGAGTAAAAATAACCTTGGCTCGTCGTCTCGCTATCGCGACCCTTGATACGACACGATTGTTTACATTCGGTATGTTGAACGTATCCCCCCCCCCCCTCCCAATCCCGCCGGGTCCCGTCCGTAAAATCGAAACCTCGAGACCGCCATTAAAATTCATTTCGCGCCCATTATTGTTTACTGTTATTGTTATTATTATTTGTTGTTATTATCGCGAGCGACGTGGCGAGAGTCCTGCGGAGTTTGATTCGGCGCGGAGGAAGGAGAGAAAAAAAAAATTTGAATTTCAACTTCTATCGAGGGAACTGGTTTTGCAGTTTATTTTGTCGTATATTTTCATGAGATTCTCGCGAGCGGAGACGACGCAACGACACAGAAGCCAAGAGAACGAAAGTTGAATAAAATTTTATAACACGGGGATCGATTTTATCGTTTAGCATCGAATTGTTTCGTGGCAAACTATTCGGTTTCGTTATTTCCAACTGTGTGGAAATTTTGCGGACTCGCTTGTTACGCCTACCTCTTTTTTTTTTTTTTTTTTTTTTTTTTTTTTTTTTTTAGTTTTGGGGACGGGGATCGATCAGTTATTCCAAAGTATAATTGATAGCTGTATTTTTTTACATTTAAATGATACGCTGCGTGTGTAATAATCACTTTATGCATTCTTCTGTGAATTGTGCAATTTGGCAAGTATAAAGGATGACTTCCAAGTGAATTTAAAGTGGGTTTTGAAAGTATGAAATGAAATTGCATCAACGGATATACTTAATGTAATATCAAAAATAAAAGATAAGGAATGACGAGGATAATGTGATGTAAAAGTGAGTAAACAAGTTAAGTGTACTTTATTTTTCAAAATAGAGGAAAAGTAAGGTTAGATTTTGACAGGCCATTTTAAAGTCAGTGTCGTAAAACGTCATTTCACGCCTTAGTTACAAAAAGTAAGATAACATACCACCCAGTTCCGTTAAAAGATGATCCAGCTGAATTCTAGTTGGAAGTAGTTAGGTTGGCAGCCCTGTCACCGCATAAAAGCGTTCCAAAAGCCAGTACCGTGTACATTGTGCATCCTTGTCCTTGTGTAATTGCACCGTGTAAGTTACACTGGACTTTAGGAACACGTTTATGCGGTGACAAGGCTGCCAACTTAAATGGGGTTCCAACTAAAATTCTGGCGGGTCTATACCCACACAAAAATGTGTTTCTTCTTTCTGACCTTTGCATTACAACAGCACTATTTCGAAATGAAATAAAATAAAGATGAAAACGGGGACTGACGCGGCAACCTAAAAGTAAATATTTATACCGAATAGATGAAGGTGAGAATTGAAAGTCACCGGAGACGAAATTTGTCAGTGGACACAAAGAAAGTGAAAAAGTAGGGGGATCGCGCGCGATTGACGGGTTTGCGTGGTTAATGACTAAACAAAACGTTTGGTCCCCCCTCATTAAAGCTGAGTCTCTTTTCTCCGGGGCACATACATTAGAGTGTGGCGCGACGCTTGGTTTTCTCGGTTGATTCATAGCAGCCATCGGTTTGCCCTGCGCGTTACCCGGAGCGTGACGTTATCGCTGCGAATGTTTTTTTCTTAATCCATATATGGCCATATATGGATATACATGGTCGATATATGGCTATATATGATTTAATAAAAAAACATTCATATATATTTTTATACAATTAGCTGCGAAAACTACGAAATAAAGACCTCTATCCATCTCTCTCGCTCCCCCGCTCACTCTCACCCCCTTACTCTCCCTCTCTCTCTCTTTTTTTTTTCTTTTTCTCCCCCGCCTCCTTTCTTCTTTTTTCGTTTACATGCGCCACACGAACAACGCGGCAATTTCCCATTGCTAAACAAACGTATGCCCCGCGGGACGTGCGACATTCCAGCGCGCGTATATGTTCGCGGCCGCCACAGCGACGTCACGTGACGCCTTATCGGTAGTACCCATCGGGCGTCGCGTAATGATACGTAAAAATAGACTTTCAACACAATTACGCGCCCGGCGTCGTTGTAATTAATTCACCCATCTGATCATTGATCGTTTAATTACGATTCCAATTCAATACACTTTACGTAACTCTCCGTTTTATTCCCGTTTCTTTACGTAATTACACGACTCCGCGCGCGCTCTAATTCAATTCCGCGTACCTTGGCGCATTTATAAGGAAATTAACCTGCGTCGCAATATTAGAACCGTTTGCAATTATTTATCGCCATTTGCATTACAATTGTTCGGTGGGAAAATTCCGATCGCCACGAATTCATATTTTGGCGCCACTTGTCGCGACATCTAGCCGGGCGATTTTCGAACTATGCGCATTCCCCCCCTCCCCGGTGTGTATATGTATGTCAGTTATACAGGGAAATATTTAAACAGTAAATAAGCTGTATGGCGGATTTGATCATACACTTATCTTATAGGGACTCAACATAACCTCATTTTGGCAACAAAAACTACTCCAACTTCTGTGTTTTCAGGATTAGATAAACTTATATGACTCATTCAGGCTATTTTCTAAGCGATTAAACTGGTTTTAATCATTAAACTATATCTCCATCTCTTTTCGTCGTAAAACAAAGACAGACAGATAGTTTAATGAATAAATCTAGTTTAGAGGAATAGATCTTCAGATTCAGTTATAACAAAAGTGTGCAATTTTTGTCCGCTCCCGTCTGGCTCGACAAATGGATGGGAACGGCGGAATCGAAGAAACGAGCGCGCGCGCGCACGCCACGCGGACACACCCTTTTGATTATTGCGGGACGAAATTGAAGTAGCGCGGGGCGCGCGAGCGAGCGCGCGCCGCACGTGGGCGTATCAATCAAAGGGCGAGTTTTCTCCGGGCCGAACCTGTTGCGCGCTTCGATCGGTGCGTGCGACAGGTTCACAACTGGTCCACGCTTCTATGAATATTTATCGCGAAAATAAGATGCACCTGCGCGCCGGCCTTGATTAATCTCGCCATTCTTTCGCCGTTGTCCCTCGGATTCGTTTTGAGATTTAATAAAAAATTTTATCATTCGAAGGATGAAAATGAATAAGGATCGATGGAATGAGGATGAGTCAGTATGAATTTGCATTCTTACTGTTGATATCACATCCATATATATATATATATATATAGATATTCTTTCGCATCTATATATATATATATATATATGAAATGTATATTTCGAGGAGCTGAAAAGGCGTACACTATACTTTGAGAATTTTTTTCGATTTCGAAGACAATGAAATAGTTACACATGAAACAGTCATTCTGAGGACGCCCCCCACCAACACGGCCCTGGCCCCAGTCTCGATAGTTTAGTTAGATTTTAAAAAATTAAATGGCACAGGGGTATACGTCCCTCGTCAAGAATTTTCCATTGGCCAATTTCAAAATTTCCATCAAAATTAAAAAATTACAACATAATATATTTCTCAGGAGTGTAACATGCGGATCAAATTGAGGGTGCCTCCTCAAAATATACGGTTCATGAGACAATATGTCAACCAAAAAAAAAAAGTATAATATTTAAAATATAGCAAAGGTATCGTTCAATTGAAATCTCGTTTCCGCTCGGCGTACGGTGAAATTGAGGAATATAAGGAATGGAATTAAAAGTGTTGTTCGGAGGAGCATAAGGGTACCGTTGGAAAGTCTTAAACAAAAGGTGGAAAGAGGAAAGCTTTTGCCCGCTCCTCGGCGGAATCACGGTTAGTTGTAATTGCTGCGAGTTACATGTCGTTACCTGCGCAACAGACGCATCCAACGCTCATAGCAAAATATGAACTTATTCCCTGCTGTTAGCCAGGGGACATTAAACGCGCCGCGAACGACGCCCAACTTCCGCCGCTCGTGCCTCGTATACAAATCACGCTGAATGCTTTCAGATAACGGGCCAATTTTTTAAGGTACCAGTTCATCTGGTACCTCAAATCCATCGAAGCGTTTCACCATTCCGGACTTATTTTATTTCAACGAGCGTGAATTTTAAAAGCCAACATTGTTCGAGACTTTTCGATTGGAATCAATAATGTTAAATGCCGAAGATTTACCGTTGCAAATATTGAAACGATGGTTTGAAGTTGAAGCGAATGGTTTTGGATGAAAAAACAATTTTCTGTTTAGAATGTATGTTTTATTTTATGTTCAAAATAGTAGAATGAATATTGCGACTGTAAAAAGAATTCAATTGAATGATTAAACATTCGTATTTGGCGCGGTTGCGAGCGCAGTTTCATCTAACAACTGCAACTTCACGCCGAGCTTTGCCTTTTAAGAATGGAT
The DNA here is from genome assembly GCA_022817305.1 of Leptoteleia sp. ZL-2020. NCBI lineage: Eukaryota > Metazoa > Arthropoda > Insecta > Hymenoptera > Scelionidae > Leptoteleia > Leptoteleia sp. ZL-2020. The sequence continues at coordinate 57,387 of JABFPN010000140.1, read as the reverse complement.
GAAATGAAAATGGAAAAAATTGATTGAAAATGTTTCTTCTTTTTAAAATAAGATTCTCTTGAATTCAAAAAATTTCTTTACATATGTATATATATGTATATATTTTTGAATTATTCTTGATATAAATAGAATATATTCTTCTGTAACTTAAATTAATCATTCTCGTTTAAAACTGTTCGTTTTATTTGGAAACAAATAGAACATTTTTAAGCGTTTAGTTGCAATAAGAAACTGACCATAAATAATGCTGCAAACACGATTCTAATGTCGCATATTTTGTGATTTCTTTTTTTTTGCAGATATACCAGACATTCCGGATAACATAAAAAATTTACGTTCCTTGCAAGTAGCAGACTTCAGTAGTAACCCAATACTCAGGTTTGTGTATACAAATGTGACTGAATTTATGGGCATTTAAGTAGCCATGGCAGCGAGCATCTTTGTTTTTTTTTATTATTATTTTTATTTTATCATTTTGCCGTTTACTGCAAAGCGACTCATCAATACGATTTTACCCGCTTTCTTTAAAGTTACACCAACTTCCGCGTTTCATTAAGCTTATTATTAAACAGAATGATAATTTATTACCGTAGAACCCAACTGAAACTAGTTTCCATAATCACTTTTCACGGCGAAAAGTCATTTTATTTTATTAACGCGAATAATTGTGTTATTTATTTACATGCTGTATAAACAGCACCGCTTGGCTTCATAACGTGAAAAATGTGTGTTACTTTGAAATAACATTTTATAACAGTAAAATGGTATTTCCTTTTTTATGTTAGCTTACATCTAAAAATATATTTAAAATACGATTATACATGAATTGCATTACGGTGTCAGATATATCCATGTTTAAATGAACAAAATGACGACAGAGGCGCCACCGAGCAGTTAGATTTTCCATTTTGAACTTAATAATATCTATTTAACTTAAAATTATCACGTTAATCAGACGTCGTTTATATTAATTAAACTCAAAACTGACACTTCTTTAGCATGTATATAAGTAACACGAAGATTTCAATTATTCTAATGTTTATTTTACAAAATATCTAAAGTTATGCATTATTAAGGAGGTTATGTTCATTCCGAGTTGGCCAACGACTGACATTTCACTTTAACTCTTGATGTACGTTGCGTTTTTCTTAAATTAATTTTTACGTTACAATATATTTAAAGATATATATCATTAAGGAGGTTATGTTCATTCTGAGTAGGTCAACAAGTGACATTTCACCTTAAGGAACTATCAGTTCCCGCTAATTTTATCCGACATTTCTATCAACTATTCCACTTGTCAGTTATTCTAAAACTAATCGCACGTGTAGAAGCGACTTAATCGACCGGAACCGTGCGCATTCGTAAGCTGCCTTTCAATCGCATTAACACAACTAACAATTTGATTTTAATTGTCTCCGCAGACTTCCGGACGGATTTGTACAGTTAAGGAACTTGACGGTGCTCGTTTTAAACGATATGTCCTTATCGAATTTGCCAGCCGATTTTGGAAGGTATAAACGCAAGCTTGGCCGAGCTTATCTTGAAATCCCGATAATTCCACCGTCGATTAACTATTGCCGTTGGTTTTCAGCCTCAAAGCTTTGCAGTCGTTGGAGCTGAGGGAAAATTTGCTCAAATCCTTGCCCGAAACCCTCCCGCAACTTACGAAGTTAGAGAGATTGGATCTCGGCGACAATGAAATTGAAGAATTGGTGAGTTCACTGTTATATTATTTATATATATATATACTTAGTAATATCTATATTATGGCAATTTTATGTCCGATTTTTAGCCAAATGTCAAAAACAGCGGATGAATTTAGGAGGGGGAGTCGTTTGCTATCGGACAGTGCCTGTTTACGTCGTATGCCACCAAACGACCCTCCCCTATTTGTAATCCAGAAAGTTATTAATTTTATTTTTATCTTCATTCTTTTCTTTTTATATTGTACTTTGATATTTAGCAATCCATTATATATACAGCTTTTTTCAATAAATTTCCATAATATAATTATTACTGTAAATACTTTCAACTTGCCTTAACCCTTTCAATCCCACATTACAAATTTGGGTCGATGGAGCAATTAGTTGGAGATGTGTTTTATTTATTGTTAAAATGCGAGGGAATCGCCACGCTCCTGCCATCTAACGGTGTGCACAATTTAGGAACAATGTTGGGACTGAAAGGGTTAAATGTTTGCATTCGATTGCCGGATAATAATAAGAATTTGATTGTTCGCAGCCAGCGAATATAGGACAATTACCAGCGCTCGAAGAATTGTGGCTAGATCACAATCAATTGCAGCACTTGCCATCCCAGATAGGGCAGCTCAAGGCGTTGATTTGTTTGGACGTGTCGGAGAACCAGCTGGAGGACCTGCCCGACGAAATCGGTGGCTTGGAGTCTCTTACGGATTTGTTCCTGTCTCAGAACATGATTGAAAAGCTCCCGGACGGCTTGGGGGAGCTGAAAAAACTGACAATCCTGAAAATAGGTCAAAACAGATTATCGTCCTTGAATTCCTGCATTGGAAAGTAAGCCATAAATATTATAAATATATACATATATTTCGAGAGGTATTTTTAATAAAATGTACTCGACTTGAAAATAAATAATTTTATGTTGGTAGTTCCTCTAATTTCAGATATTAATTTAAAATGAGAAGAGTTTATTTGTTGGACGTTAGCTTGTCAAAATATTGTAGACGCTAAATTGTCAAAACACTGTTTCGAGACAAAAGTTTTACATCAGTAACAAAGCTCTATCGTATCAGTGAAACAAAAATGTTTGAACTTACATGTCATTGATTTCCGGTTATAAAGTGAATCATTTCTTTAGCGGGCCTATTGGTCTTCGTGTCGCTGAATTTTTTACTCTGACATTTCAAACAAAGCTGGCTATATATTTACATTACAATATATATTTTAGTTTTTTTAAAAAAAAATGCTGGAGAATATAATTCTTTAGGTGTTTGACATGTCAGAAAATGCAAAATAAGTGTTGATTATCACGATCGCTAAAAAGTCCATTTCATTAACATTGTAACTATAATTCCCTAAAACACGACAACATAAACATTATATTAACAAAAGTCATGCTGATTAAATTTTTATGTTTGTTTTTAGATGCGAGAGCTTACAAGAATTGATACTTACTGAGAATTTTCTTTTGGAATTGCCTGTGTCGATAGGGAACCTTTTAAATTTGCAAAATCTCAACGTTGACCGGAATGACTTGCAATCTCTTCCCACGGAAATTGGTAATAATAATTTAAGTTAATACTTTGGTAGTTAGTTATTTGAACAAATAATAATATTTCCCTTTCCCTTTCGGGGGACTTGTTACAAAAAATGTATACAGCACGGACACTGAATGGCCATTATTAATGACCAAAGTGTCCAGTTGTAATTAATGACGGTCTTTCGGTCCTTGCGACATAATGTACCATTACACTATATGGTTTATTATTTATATCTATATATCTATATATCACAAGTTGTAAACTAAATTGAAACTATTATTTATTCCGCAGGTAATTTGAAACGTTTAGGTGTTTTATCGTTAAGGGACAATAAACTACAGTTTTTACCAAGCGAAGTTGGTAATTGCACAGATCTTCACGTCTTAGATGTTTCGGGCAATAAGTATGTTGTTTTTTTTGTTTTACAATTATTTATTTACATAATTTAGTTTGTTAGTTAAATTTTATCCACGTTTTCTTTTTCTTTTTTACAGTTTACAGTATTTGCCGTGTTCTCTCGCCAAACTTCACTTAAAGGCTGTATGGTTAAGTGAAAATCAGGGACAACCAATGTTAACGTTCCAAACGGATACTGACAAAGAAACGGGCGAGACCGTGCTAACGTGTTTTCTTCTGCCACAACTTACCTATAATCCTAATGATCAATCTGGTAAGCTTAGAAGTACACCAGACGAGAAAAAATTATCCAAAAAGTATTACCTTCAATTCAAACGATTGAAACTATTAAATTCGTTGTATTGATCATCTATTGGTACTCGGAACTTTTTTTTTACCTTTTTCTTTTTTACTTTTATGTACATTACCGTAGCATATTGAAAAATAAAATTATTTTACACGTTATATTTATTATTCATTTACTTTGTGTACTTTATTTTATTTATTTATATTGCACTCATTTTATGCGCTTGCATGAGAATTAGACGCAGTTGTCTGCGAGTAATACCATAAAAATCAACATTAATGTTTTGTGCACGCTTTAACGTTTATCTATACTTTTGCATTGCTTACATACATAAACTCATTTATTGCGACAAATGCGTTCAAGTATTTTAGCTCCTTTTTCTTTTAATTCTTTTTGTCAACTGTTTTAATCCGATACTTTATTATGAAAATATTTTTATTGTCACAAAAACAATATTGATATAGTATAACTGATTCGGGGTATAAAACTGATCTAAAAATGAGTAAACATAAGTTTTTTGTGATCTAGATTTATTGCCTAAAAACAAAAGATAAAAATGAAATTCTTTTCCACTACGTTCTATTAAAGTAGTAAGATTATGTATTGCATGCTATTAATGTTACTATGTAGTTAGAATGAAACTGAACGTTATCTAATATTCTGTCCGAAAATAAGTCTTGTGCACTTATTAATGAATTTCATTCATAGAAACAAAAATGATATCACATTAATATAATGTTTCTTTTACACGTAAAATTGTTATTACTTTTATTACAGTAGAACTTGTAAGAAGTCTACCTTTATTTATTCTTTTCGACTTAAAAAGAGTTCTGTGTTTCAATTCAATCTCATTTACAGGCAATGATTATATACACACATCTCATACATCATACATAAAAAGCAATGAAACAACAGCATTTATAGAAGAAAAAAAGGAATAAATATATAATGATGTGAGACAAGTTTTACTATAAATATTTTCTAAAATCTAATTTATTCATTCTGTTATATTTTTGGTGAAGTGGCGAAAAAAAATGCCCCTAGAAGAAGAATCGAACCATCGTCCTGACGCTCACCAAGCTGACGCATTCACCACTACACCATTACACCGCTGTTATTCATTCTGTTATTAATTAACATTTGGTTCTTTGATGGGTTTATCAATATGAATGAAAAATGATTAAAAATCAAATTTACACTAACATTATCATCCTCACTCAATTACAATTAAAACAAACATACACTGTGACATTACAGTACAACTTATTTTTACCGTTATTTTCTGTAATTTTTGCTCATTTTCTCGGTTATGGTGATGATTGTAGTCTTATCAGTCAGACACTTTTGGAATAAGTTTAGAATTAATGTTAAAACAGCCAGTCACTGAATAATTAGTTATTTATTTCATTTCTGGCCGTTTTAATGTTAACTAATAATTTGTGTCTGCTTATTTATTTCAGTAGCTTTCGTTATATATCACGCTTACAATTAAACTTACAGTATCATGAATATCTTCTTAGCCAAAGTGTGCGAAGTTTTGTAAAGACTAAGCTCAAAAGAATTGAAGTCGTACGATAAAAAAGGAAATTTTATACAGTTACTGAATATTTTATCATTATTAACAGGAATGGATAAGACGGTCCAAGAAGAGATGAGCGAAATTGTGGGCAACGAAGACGATGAAGCTTGGTTGCATCACCAACGCGACACATCTAAGACTCATTCCGTGAAGTTCACCGATGACCCACCGGAAACTGATAAGGAGGTAAGCCCCCCCTCCCTCTTTGTCCTCACGTTCCATGTCCACTTTGACGGCTGTTAATACAATTTTAGGTGTGTTCTTGCATGGGCCACGTAAAAATGTACCATCCATAGCATTATTTGCATAGTATACGAGTACGGAGCACGTAATAGTATATTATGACGCAAGGACCGAAAGACCGGTCTTTAATGTTCAGCGCGAAGTTGTCGAGGACGAAATCCTCACCTTCAACTTGTGCAGTTAACTTCAGTCTGGTCATTAATAACGGTCGTTCAGTGTCTGTGCCGCATACTTGTGTAAAGTGTTACTTTTTGTGACACGTGCGGCAAAAGAGCCCCTTTATTGATCTTTCAATGTTATAAATAATAATAATAATTATTTCATCACACTCCAAGTGACGAAAAATAGTTATTATTTCCCTGTCGAGAAAGAAATAATAATAATAATTATTATTTCTGATAAAATTGATAACTTTTGATACTAGAAAAGGGTCAATAAAAGGCGGTACTTTTGGTGCACGTGTTAACAAAAAGAACAACAACCAAAAGAGACGCATAAAAAAATGGCGTTTGTACATAAACGCGCATGCCGCAGCCGACCCTTCCTTCCCGTCCATACCAACTGTAAAATATAAAACCACCCCAATCCCCTTGCACCGTCCGCGCGAGCCTCTTTCTCCAAACGAAGAGTCGCGCCGGGACCGCAACCGAAGCGATTCCCGACTTCTTATTATTTCTCGTCTCTGTTTTGCCATTCATTTGTATCTTGATTTTTTACGTCGCGCGCATTCAGCAACTGGGGATAGATCGTTCGTTTTTATTTTTTTAGACTCCATTCGTGCGACAAAACACACCGCATCCAAAGGAATTAAAAGCTAAAGCACAAAAGCTGTTTAACAAAGGGAAAAATGACAGTCGATCCGAGTCCACGGAGGAACAGGTAAAAACAAAGCCCGAGTGCCGGCAAATATCTTTAGCTCACCAACTTCAGACTGGTCCAACCACCCTTGCCTCCATCTTCATTTATCCCCTTTTCCCCACCCTTAAAACTCCCTTTCCCCCCCTAATTTTTCAACTTCTCGCACGTGCTTTTCATTCCATACAGCTTTGTTTTTAATGCGACTTATTTATAATCAATACATCGTCTGCGTTTATAAATACAAAGCCTCCCGCGGTACACGGACGTCGATATTGCCTATAAATACCGTCCAATAAGAAAAAAGATGCACTGTATCTCACACCTTCTCTCTGTTTCTCTACCCTTTTTTTTTCTTTCCCCCTCTTCAACCCCCCCATTTTTTTACCCCCGCCTTTCTTTGACCCGCTCTGTGCACAGGATGTCACGCAGACATACGGCTTGGATAAAATGGAGGCCGACGCCACGGCGAAGGCTGATAACGCGCTGGCCACCGCCGCACAAGATCACTTACCCGCGGCAAACGGTACGGAAGATCAGAATACGACGTCCACCGGTGAGATTTCAGCCGACCAATCGATGACGAAGCAGGATGTCGCGGCGGAGCCTGCTGAGGAGGCAAATAACCAGGTAAGATATATAGGACGACCTGTAAGGGTTACCCACCGTCTGTCTATATATACACTTTACGAGGCTCTCTTACTTTCTCTCTCTCTATCTATCTATCTTTTTGTCCGGGTACAATGTTCCCAATCTCTTGTCTATTCCGGTTTGTTGACTCGGACACTTTGCTCGCGACGTTAACGTTGATCAATAATCGAAGCAAGTGGCACGCGGAAGCGTTTTCGCATTGTAAGTAATGGCGTTGTTAATTTTTTTTTCCTTTTTTTCCTTTAAGGTGAAATCGCAGTGGGTATAGTCAGTGGAGTTAGGGTGGTTTGATTTATTGTTATTAAAGGGATTGATGTTGCAAATTTTGAAATGATATACCATTCTTTTCGTTATTCTGTGTAGGATCATATATGGTCGATGTATGGCAATAATTGATTTCTATATAGGGAATTATTGAAAGTATGTATGGCTGGAGTATTATATCAATTATTACCATATATCGACTATATATGGATCATATATGTTTAATTTTTAGTATGGTCATAATATTATAATAGTAGCATTTTTATAATATTATATATTATTTATTATATATTAATTATATGTAAATAATATAGCTCAACTTTTAAAAATTGTGAACGAACGGCATATCATTAAATTATCTGGTGAAGATAATTAAAAATTGCCACTAATCTAGTAATAAACGACTGATATTTCACCTTAATAGCGTCATTGAAGTTAAATAATTTTCATGACCTTATTTGTTTTGTTGTAATATAATTGAAGGGGGAATTATTCCTTTGCGTTGGGTGAAAGCATCCTTTTGACGTTTGGTATGACGAGAATGAAGCGAGATGATACGTTATGTAATTATTTATATTGATAATGATGTTATATCATGACCTCTTGTACAGTGCATGAAAGAACTTTGTAGGGAACAAAATGTGTAAATATACTTTTTCATTAGTTAGATGTGGGGGATTACGTTTTGCTTTGTTTTGCGAATGAAAGGATTTTTTTTGTTTATTTCTTTTTCTTTTCATTTGTTATGGGAAAAAGTTATTTTAATTTTGCTCAATTTTTTTTTATAAATGCGGTTAAAAGTCTGTAATAATAATATATGTAAGCCCATAAACTTATTACTTGCTTCAAATATAATTTCTAATTGCATTATATATTATTAATATGTATATATGTTTATTAAATTATATTACACATTCCACTTCAGTTATGTTTTATATTTAAATATAACATTAATTCAAATTTAAACATTACATAATTATATCCATCCAATTTCGCGTTTTCACTTCGACTTTATTTCATTATCTTCATGCCAACATCTTCACTTATTATCTTTACTCACTCAATTACTTTCAATTAAGACAATTTGCTTATCATCATTTGATTACTCGAAATTCGTAGTTTTTTTTTTTTTACTATTTATTTCATTTAATCTTCGTGAATTGAAATTGAACCTTTCAAAATATAAATAATATTAAATGCATTTGTTTATTGTTATTTGGTTCCACTTTATTTTACAATTTATAAATAAAACAATGTTGGTTTCAATAAATTTAATAATCTTCGCGCGATACATTTCATTGTAAAGCTATTTATTTGTTGTTTATTTAAATTCTATCAATTTATTCAATAACGAATACCGATCAATAAATCAAAGGGGAATAAAATGTAATCACATGCACACTGGGAGAAATCATTCGCTGAACCATATTAAATTATACGTTGTGCAATTTGCTCGTATGATGGATATCGGCCATTCACAATTCACATATAATTTAAGAAGAAACAACAGAACTGGTAATCATGAAAATTGAACGAATGAATGGAATTATTCTTTCTTATTTAAACTGATTAAAATTAAATGAAAAAGAAGCTTTAACGGTGAAAATGTAATTGAATGACCGGGTCAACTAAGGGTCAGACAGGATGCTCGAAACCCCGTAAAAGTGTCGTCCAACATTTCCAGGACTTAAAGTGACAAAATTAATTTTCAAAAAATAACGCGTTGTAATGAATAACATAATGGATTTTTGTTCTATTTACAGTTTCTTTGTACAACCTGAAATGGAACTTAAATGCTGAAGATTTTTCAAACTTTGTTTTAATAAGATTTTAAAATATAATTATCTTCCAGTTGGCAGTACTGGTATAGAGATGGAAATGGTGAAATGTATCACGAGTTTTGATTGTTATAACTTTATAAATATCGTACAACCTGTCTCATCGAAAGCTAAACGCCTTATATTCTCCATAAGCTGATATAAGTTGGTAGCACTGGCATTGAAATAGAAGTGGCAAAACATTATACTGAAACATTCATACTACAAAGGCTACACATATTCTAGTGCGAATGTTTCTATTTCAGTGCCACTACTACCAACATAATCTGGCTTACCAACCAGGTAAGCCTTTTAGCTTTGGAATTAAGTGTACCAATAGACCATTAAAGCAAATGAAAAAGTATATTTCCTTTTGTCTAAGAAGGATGCAAGTATTCTATTCCAAACGCACGCTTCACCATTCCCCTCTCAATACCAGTACTGCCAACTTAAACTGGATTATCGAGTAGGTAAGCATAGCAGCTTTCGATCTTTAAATCCCTTACCAAGGATTTAAATCTCGGCGAGATTTGGACGATACTTTAACGCCGTTCCGAGGGTTCGTTCCCTTTATTCCGGCCTGTTCATTGAATCGAAAGACGAACCTTCGATAGGTCCGCGGAGAGCCGAAGACAAGAGGTTGGGCGAAATGGCGAATTAACGAGCGAGGGAGCGTTTTTTTTTTGCGTCGCGCTTCCCGACAAGTTAGCGCGCGTGTTATATACCTCGCACATGAAAATTGCACCACGCACCCGGGGCAATTGTCGCGCGCAATTGTTGGCTTGATCCGCGTGAGCAAGGGATCCTTTTGCAGGATATGGATGATGGTTCGGTATCGGAATCAAGAGGTAGGGATGAGGATGATGAATCCGAGGGCGAAGACACGCAGAGGCACGTCGAATTTTCAATTACGGACGATGCCGATAACGAGGGTAGGGGTGACTCCGGCAGGCCGAACAGGCTCCACCGGCGAGACACCCCTCACCACTTAAAAAACAAGCGCGTTAACGCATCAATTTCCAAGGAATATGTTGCCTTCCTCAGTGAACAGGTCAGAGCCATTTCACAAAGATTGCGTTTGCGACCTTTCTTTTTTGGTGGACGTTGCCGGTTGCGCTTCTTTAACGTTGTCTTTGCTCTTGTGCGAAAGTGCTAGTGCAACTTTTGACCCTTGATTCTTCGTGTCGGTCTGTCAAATTGCTGTCTCTGCCTTATTTGCCAGTACGAAATACGAACGTTTCACCTACGGTATATCAGACACTTGTTTTATTTTACCTGCCTTTATTTTATCACGTTCGTTGTTTTTTGTTGTGGCTTGTAGAATTAATCGATTCCCGTTGAGGTGAAGTTCCAGCACTGTATACATTTATCTTTATTCTTTAGGGTGTTTTAAACAGTTTCATTGAAAGAATTCTTTTGGAAAATTCTCTTCGCCCGAATTCTAGGTAGAAGAATTTCAGTTGGCAGCCTTGGCACCTCTTAAATGCATTCAAAAATGCAGTACAATGTCACATACATTGAAATAACTATGACATGGTTGCTAACATAAATGCTTCCAACTAGGATTCAGCTGGATCTTCTTTTAATAGTAAACTTTGGGAATAGAGTTTTTATCACTTCAAAAACGAAGTTTCAAAAATAAAGAAGATATTCTATATCTGTGCTTGGACCATCATGGTATTAACGGGAATGGATTAAACTAATTTTATTTCAATTAATTCATTTGGTCATCCGGTTCGTATTAGGGTGAATATTATTTGTTATTTCAAATTCATGTTGTCATCAATTGTTTGTTTAAAGATCGGGTTTAAAGGTCAGAGCTTTTTGTTCTGTATTTATAACAGTGGTTTGGTGTTGCTTGTTTTCAGTGCGGCTTGATCGAGCATTAACTTTATATTTCATATTGATAATAAATATTGTAAATCCGTTTCTTTCGTTTGACAGACCATCTAGTCATGTAATATGACTTCTTTTTTTTCACGCCACGAGTTAAGGGTTAACAAGGGTGGATAGTTTAAAAGTTAAATTTAATGATTCTTGCTATTATGAATTCATTGAAAATAATCTGTACGTATGCGATCGTTATTTTCATGAAATATATTTGATTATTTTCATTAAAGATTAAACGAAATTTTGCCATCGGTTTGTTGCAAAGTCGTAACTTTTATCCAAATATCATCCTTGAATGTAAAGTAGTAAATTTTAGAATAGTAGAGTTTTGTAGAACAAATATACACACTGACATGTTTTTACAATTAATTTATATTCGTTGTGTTAACAAATGTTATTATATGTGTCACAAATAATAAAAAATGTTTTGTGTCTCACAAGTTTCTTCATATTTTTTTCTTATTTCTTTATTTATTTATTTTTAAATATTTCTTCTTTCATTCCTGACAGAAAGAAAATTTGTTTAATGTATGCTTGTAACATTAATTTATTATCCCATTTGATTTATTTTTTCAACTTTAAATTATTTCTATTCAGAAAGTACAAGTAATGTTATTTTTTTTTCCTCTTTATTTCTATAATCACCTGTTTTAATTAGATCAAAGATTGTATTTATAAATTCATCAAAACAAACATAATATCACACTGGAACAAAAAAAAAAAAAAAGAAAATAATGCGACACAATTGTAATTCGAACAATTCGCCAGTCTTTGATTGATCAAATAATCGTCGCGACTGTAATTACACTAACACAATTCCTAGAATTAAAAATCGTAACAATTGACTTGCGTAACCGCCGCTAGATTTTTTCTGTAGTTAACTGCTAATTCTGCAACGACTGCCAGTAGTGTTTTGTTCCCCCGCAAGGGTTTACCGTTCGCGGCCGAAAGCGAGCGCCACATTTGCAAAGTGGCTTCTCCTTGTTTTGCGAAGCTTTAGTAGCTGTTTTTCATGTTAACGCTTTTTCTTCACTTGCGCATTAGAATTTGAGTGCTCCTGAGGTGTCGCGGGATGATGTCCAATCGGTCCAAATTAATGTCGAAAGTACGTCCAAAAATACCTGCCAGTATCAAGTTTCAAATTAATATCTTATTCCAATTGTTTTGAAACATCTGCCAATGTCAAGTTTCAAATTGATTTTATATTACAATTGTTTTGACTGATCTTAAATATGGGAAATCATTGATTAGCAATGCTCCATTTTCATTTCAATTATTTTAAAATACCTGTTAGTATCAATTGTCAAATTGATTTTATATTACAATTGTTTTGACTGATTTTAATTATGGGAAATCATTGATCAGCAATGCTCCATTTTCATTATCATTTTCGACATAAAAACAGAGCATTACGTAACGCTGTTTCAAGCTGATCCTTCTCAATTAAGTCGTCACAGTGATTTGAATAAACAATTGCGTGTTTAAATTTGATCTGGAAATGGATATGCTGCGTTATTAATACCTCAGCTAGCTGTTTGTCTTGCTAAAAATAATGTTTCTATATATCTAGAAGATTGTTTCGTGACAATTCATTGATTATTCATGGATACGAAGAGATAAAGTCTAATATTATTCCGAAGGAGGCTGCGTACTATAATGAATCAGTAGAAACTAGTTAAACTTTGAGCTTTCTTTCGCAGTACTTGGGTGCAAAATTTGTTGATAATACACTGACGAGAAATGTACCAGCAAAATGTTAACATATTTGAAATTTAACTGAGCGATACAATTGTAAAGCGGTATATTTCAACATGGACTAGTTTGCAATTCAGATTGAAAATCAATATTTATTTTAACATAAGTCATGAAATTTTTCATTTTACAATGGTATTGGTACAGTTAAAGTGTTACCAAGCTTTACTTTTTTTTTTCTTCAGATTACAGTCAAGCGTATTTTATCATGGTTTTGTCATTTAAAGTCATTTAAATTTTTCCAAGGTTTCTTTTTAACAGACGTACAACCCAAACATAAATGTAGCGAAGGACGAAAATATTTGTGTGGGATACAAATTGAACCTTAAGTACCATCTATCTATTGAACGTTTATATTATCCATAAATTCTTTTATCTAATAAACACTATTTAATCTATGAAATTAATAATAAAGCCTGGATCATTAAGTCGGATACAACTTGGAGGTCAGTAAGTGTCTAAAAAGGAATGGTTAAATATTTAATGTTTACATATTTTCTGTCGGATCTCTCCCAAAGTAAATATTGAAGTGAATTAATTAAGGATCGTGTTTCCAATGTATTCAATGGCGTTGAACATTAAAATTGTCTAATTTTTGGCCAAAGACTATAACACAGATAAGAGTTTAAATTACACGCTCGAAGGTCCGTCAATTATATTTTATAAGTTTCAAGAGAACATTGGTAAAATTGTTGTTTGTTTAACGTATTTATAATTATTATTCGTTTTCCTTTAATGAAATGATTTTTCAAGTAAATATTTATTTGTTTTCCTGTTAATAAGTATTAAATTTTGTTCGGAAGCTTTGTCAAGAGCTAAGGACAGCTGTGTCCCCAAAATATCATTCCATACAATAACATTGTTTCTGTAGTTATTACTTTTTTTCTAATGCGAAGATCAATAATAATTTTTATACACTGTTTAATAGACATAAGACATTAACGTCCAATTGTATCATACATGCACATGCCACATTTATATTTGGGTTGGATTCCTGATTAACTTAATGGGACGTAATTGGCGAACCTTCGTGTGTACATTATACTCCAAATTCGGATAATTCCACACCCTCTTGGATAATAATTCGCGCGTGACGGTAATTCATCCATAATTATAGCCGTGTTCCCCTGTTATCCTAGGGCGTGACGAATTAACTGGACTTGGGAGTACATATTTGCCATTGTTATCGTCTTCTACCCAAAGAGGAACATAATTGTTAGTTGAATATAACGAATAAGCATAATTCACACGACCCTATGTATTTCTTTGGTAGGGGATCTGACGGAATGTATAGAAACAGCCAGATTGTCGTCGGTTACTCATTGACCACCGAGATATAAGGATGCCCAAGGTAACGGCCACCTTCGACTAACTTAACAATTTCAAGGACAACTATGGAAGAAGATCCTCTCACCGTACCAATTATAATAAATATGTTTTATTATTAAATGTTATTATTCAATAACAATTTGTACCGATTCGAATATATTTGTTTGCGACGTTTAACAGTAATACGGTACTTAAACCCAATTGTATCGCACTTATTCATACCGCGCACAGTCTGTTTCTTCCTTGCAACGAAACTTATGTTTAAATCATATTTTTGTTGAAGGAATGTTACATATGTTTGTCAATATCTCCCCGTTTTCATTGCACAAAGTTAGAAGTTTGTTGTTAGAAAAAAGAATGATAATATAGAAGAAACGATAACAGTAGAATGAAATAAGTAACAGCTAAAGGTAACTTAAAGTCCATTGGAACATATAGGTGTTTGAGCAACGCTGCCCTATTCAAATCCTGATGTTAAACAGTGGTCGACTTCGAAACCTAACATCACTAACAATCAAGAAGCGACACTTTATCATTGTTCGTACTGTCAGTGTGTTTTTTCATTTTCTTTCTCTTATTTATTCTCTTCTTCATAACCGTTGGACAATGTAATCATTCATCCCCACCAGGACCAATGTCTTTAATCAATTGAACGGGCTTTATGTCTGCATTTCACACAATTAAGAATAAAATCCCCCCCAGTGTTTGTGGTCATCATTAGGTTGTCAAAGTCAGTGGTAATAATTAACACCTGCCTTTTTCAGTTTTTGTTTGCGGTGTTTGAAGCACTTAAACGTCACGTTACTTTCACTCTTGTACCTTCAAGTTTGCTCGAGTACTTGCTGTAGTAGAAGCCGCATTTCATAAGACCGGTTGCAAGTCCGTTCACCGCATCGACGATGTTTATTAATTTCGTACAATTTGCTTGCACAGGTGAAGAAGCTCGAGGAAAAGAAGACCGCGCCGAGTCCGCAACCAGCCGATTCAGTAGACAACTACGATCAGCAGAGCCAAGGTGCGTTCCAATTGATCCAAAGCCAAATGCTCATTTGACCGCTTCGATCGAGCCATCGAGGCTTTTCGCGATGGTCGTTCAATAAGTCCTTGGAAAAAGATAGAAATATAAGTTTACTGTACGTAGATGGTTTTCTCTTATTAGATATCGAATACATGTCGGTACAAAACACCATAGAAGACGTTCTGAAAAAATAACTACTGACAGATCCTAACATTCCAATAATTCCTAGATATCAGATCAGACAATTTTCCTGGAACATATACCATAGAAGAAGTTCTGAATTTAATTTGTGCAAAAATAACTACGAACAGACCCACAGGCATCCGACAATGACAACTATGGATGTAGCTGCAACTTTAACCGTCCTCTAGTAACGGACAACTCTTACTAACAACGAATCATTTTCGGTACCACGAGCGCCACCTCTGGGATTTAATCAAGGACTCATTGAACGACCGTCGTATATCAATATTTCGGGCGATTAAAACGAAGGTTAAGAATCGAAGATAAGGAAAAGCGATCACGCGCGGCATCGATCGCGATTGGTAAACGCGCCGGGCCGTTCGCTCGAAACGTCACCCACGAAAAATTCCCCTCGTCGCGCCTATTTGCGCTTGGATGCCGGCGATGTGCGGGCCGCTTGATAAGATACGATAAAAGCGACGGCTTATCGTGGAACAATTGTATTGCGACGATTCGCTGCGAGGCCTTCGCAGTCACGACTTCGATTACGCGAGG
Organism: Leptoteleia sp. ZL-2020; assembly: GCA_022817305.1. Lineage (NCBI taxonomy): Eukaryota > Metazoa > Arthropoda > Insecta > Hymenoptera > Scelionidae > Leptoteleia > Leptoteleia sp. ZL-2020. The sequence goes on along the minus strand of JABFPN010000140.1, from coordinate 41,304 downwards.
ATTAGTCACTGTTGGATCGGCCGTTTAATTAACGCGCACGAGGAATGCTCGACAAGTGCCGAAGGAAAATGCCAAAGTACCGGCTGTTCGTCAAAAACAAGCGCGGTTTATGTACGACTTTATTATGTTTCTTGTGCTTTTTATACTGAAAAACAAAGGAACCATTGAGAATTACACTTCTGGAACCTTAATGCGCAGCCGTTTGTACAATAAAAGAAAAATTATCGTGTCGTCACGGTAAAAATCACCGTGTTTTCCAATATTTTGGTGTGTTTTACCGTAATTTTTACTGTTCCTTGCGGAAGAGAGTGCTGAAAAGGTGCTAAAGTCTAGTTTAAGGACAGGTTTAGTGTTGAAGCTAGTTGCATGTGTCAAAATAGAAGTGCAAAATATCCTAAGTATTGAGATAAGCAAATTTAGTTAGTTTTGAAAGCGCTGAAAACACTGAAAAACTGCTAAAATTGGGAATTTTCAAACGGCTTCGCTTTAAGGTTCCAGCAAAATAATTCTTAGTGATCTTTTTTTTCAGGGTATCTTCCATTATTGTCGATTAATGTTTATTTGCATCATAAGAATTGTATGGTTTTTGTATGGTAATTGAATCAATTGTAAAATGTCATGTAAATGATTTCAGGCGCCAAATCCGACACCGAGCCAACAATAGAGGTGCGCGAGGAACAATACGAAATTCATATCGAAAGGTCGACCGGCGGACTAGGTTTGTCGATAGCCGGTGGCATCGGTTCCACGCCTTTCAAAGGAGAGGATGACGGGATATTTATCTCGCGAGTTACCGAGGGTAAGTTGGACGCGCCACCACCAGGATTACTTGTGCTCGCTTTCATGTGACGAGGTTAATAATTTCATTGCCGGTACATTGGTAAGGTACACGTATTTCGCAACGGCAATCCGCTTATATTAAACGAAATAAGAAGATAATTATCAGCGCTGTTGTTATTATTTTTTTTTTATTCTCACGCGAACTTGAAATCTTAACGTCATCCTCTGTTCGTATCTGCGTTGTTCCACGTTCGCTTGTTCATTCCGACTTAATTAATTTCACCTCATCATTTGCGTGTGATGATACCGTGGCAACGATGCGACGCACTGAGGAAAATATGACGGATAATATTACCGGTTTCTAAACTTCATCAGATACAAGTCAGTTTTTTTTTCTTATAAAAATTACTATCTTTTTATTGGAAGGAATTTCCCATTTAATTATAAACATAACATTGTAAATAGGCGTCTTTGTTTTTTAAAAAAAACAATAATGTTTATTTAATGATTGACGTGTATCGAAAACAAAGGTGGAAGCAGTAATATTTTCTGTCCAGTATATACTTATTTATTGGCAGTTACTACTATATTTTATAATAATTCGGGGATATATTTGTATTTATATTTTATAGTATTTTTATGATCTTCCTTATATGATATAGCAAACATTTGTAAAATACCTTAGATTAAAGATCACAAGCTTTCATAAGAACAAATGCTTTAGAATATAGAAGGCTATAAAAGTACACATACCCAAATTATTATGAATCATAATAACTACTACTAAATAAATTTCGTAGTAAATAAAACTCGTATTTTTCATGCATTATAATGAAATTGTTGAAACTTTAAAAAGAGTTTAAGCTCGGCAGCGCCTAATGCTTAATGATTTAATGATTTAAACAAAGAAAAAAAAAGTTATTCCACAAATATGACAAATGTGACAATCCGACGCACGTTTAACGTCGCTAAATATTCAGGTGGCCGAGCGGGACGTGCAATGGCACAGCCCGTGTGCGACTATTGACACTTCTGTCTATAAAAATTTCAGGCGCTGAAATCTCATAATTGTCGTGATAAACGAAGTTAGTGCGTTTTATACGCACCGCGGTGGAAACTCGAGCAAGTCTGATAAGGACGCGCCTGATTAAGTTGAAAGAAGTTTACAGTTTAAGTCTCATTATGAAAAGTCAATATGATATTGTGGGCAAATGTCAAAGGACGTGGCTATTAATTCGATTCGATGGCAAATCTTTAGGTGGCCCCGCTGACTTGGCCGGTCTGCGCGTTGCTGACAAGGTACTTTCAGTAAATGGAATATCTGTAGTGAATGTGGATCATTACGACGCGGTAGAAGTTTTAAAAGCATGCGGAAGAGTTTTAGTACTTATTATTCTTAGAGAAGTCACGAGGATGGTACCATCGTCCGATCAGGTAACACTCTGCACTTTTAGTAAGCGTTTATAATTAACTTTGCACAACTTCTATTAGAATGCAAACTTGATTTTCATCGAGTGTACAAGTGAAGTCTTTAGTAGCTTCTAATAGAACGCTCGTTAGCTCAGTTAATGATTCCCTTTATTAATAGAAAGTAAATCAACTAAATTCTAAAGGATAAATCCAAAGCGTACATTAAGATCAAATATTGAACGAGAATTATAAATAATTAAATTAAAAGACTGCGGACTGTGCAAGAAAAGTAGAACTTCTTCGGGCTTCGATACTTGGCAAACACCCTCGTGCTCGTAAATTATACACACGAGAGTTTTTGCCATGGATAAAAAGTAATAGATGTACACAGTTTATACATGGATATAAGTTGGCTACCAGTGGGTTTGCCCTCCCATAAGAAGTTCTACTTAATAAAAAAAGAAAAAAAAAAGTATTGATCGAAAGTAATAAATATTTAACAATTCATTCATATCATTGAATGTCTGTTTGGCAGCAAAAAGATTCGAGTTTAAGTACAAGTTTAAGTACAAGTCGCGCACCCAGCGCCACCTCTTATGTATCATCATCGGCATTATCACACACCCTCGAGAATGGCGACACAATAGAAATAATGAAGGTAATTAAAGGGACGAATGTTACGATGAAATTATTGAAGCGTAACGTGAGGCAGAAGAACTGATCAATTTTCTTTTTTACAGACGAGAAGAATACCCGAACCATTGCCAGTTATAAAAAATATAGAGTCCTCAGTTCCTGTGCTCGTACATACGACACTTATTCGTGACCCAAATGGACTTGGATTTAGTATTGCTGGTGGTAAAGGATCGCTGTCGTTTAAACCTAATAATGATGTAGGTTTTTGTGACTTGAACATTTATATTTATTAATTCTATTATATTCTTATATTAATTTGTTCTATTTTCTTTTCTTGTTTTTTTGCTTGGAACAAAGGCTATATATATTTCAAGAATAACCGACGGTGGAGTGGCTCAAAAGGATGGTAAACTGATGGTTGGTGATAAAGTTGTATCGGTGAGTTGAGTTTACTTTAGTCACGTACCGAGTTTAAAAAGAATTGCGCTGGTTTAAGTTTATTTATTTATTCAGTTGAGAGATAATTATTCGCGACATGGATGAATTCAAAATTTTATGTATCATAGTTACTAAGTAATGATTCATTGCTTAATTATACACTGGCAAAAGCACGTTTAATGAAATTAAAATTCTCAACGTTTTAGCCAAAGAAAATCTATTGCTTACGATATTGATTGTATCTCATCTATACACATATATACTATTATATTTATACTATATACGTATATCAATTACATACATAACAAATTACATAAATATTTATATTACGCACGAATTTTATCAATTTATTTTTTTATTTACTGTATTGTTAATCTTTAAAATTCTTCTCGTTTTCTTAAATAATTTCTCATTCACCTAATTTACAATGAAGGTCTGAAAGGATTAACATACGTATAGTGTCAAATAACACGAGGCAGACCATTATCATTGAAACATATACATTGGTATTTATTAAATTTAATATTTAACGCGACCTTTACTTGATCCAGATAAACGGCGTCGACATGACAGAAGCAAAGCACGATCAGGCGGTGTCGCTGCTGACGGGCTTGGACCGGTTCGTGCGACTGGTGGTGGAGCGCGAGATCCCGCTGTCCGAGGTGAACTCGGCGCTGACGACGCCGTCGGACAAGTCGCCGCGGATGATCAACCTGCCGAAGCCCTACATTGGCCTCTACAGTCCTAACAGCTACATGGCCAATCGACCCGCGTATGGCAACTACCGGCGCTCCACGGATTCGGACGCGATGACCTACTGGCCGACGCCCCCGCCGCCCCCGCCGCCGTCCGCGTCGTCGCCTTTGCCCCCCTCGGCCAAGGCCGAGGCCGTGAACGGGCTGCCGAAGATGAACGGCGTGAGCGAGGGCGCAAAGGCGCCCCAACCGGCGCCACGGCGCGGCGCCACCAACGCGCCGCCCGAGCCGGCGCCGGAGGCGCCACCTGGCGAGGCCAAGGCCGCGAGCTCCCAGGAGGACATTCAGGTACCGAAGCCCATCACCAACGAAGAATTTCAGGCCATGATCCCCGCACACTTCCTACGACCTCCGACCTCCTCGCCCTCGCCAGACTCCCACCAGGGTCCCACAGTCACGGTCACTATCAAACAGCCGGAGAATTTACCCGCGGACGTCTCCTTCCCCCCGGCGCCTACCACGATCGGTAAGGTTACCGAGACCATCACAAAAAGCACTATCACGGAAACGGTCGTGACCAGGGTCACGGACAACCATCTGGTGCAACCGGTGATCGTCGAGGTAGGCCCCGAACGCTCGTCGCGTGTTTCTAACTTCTTTCTTCTTCCTCACTTTCTTTCTTTCCATTTGTTGTTGCCATCTTTATGATTTGTTTGTTTGTTTTTTGTTTGTTTCTCCTTTGCATCGTTGAGCACTCTTGTCCTCGGTGCGATTGGTCGTACATTTTGGAAAGTTGTACGAGGATAAAGAGCGCTTGAGGTGGAAATTTTTGTTTTGGAGTAAATTTAGCGACGAAGCTTGCTTGGCATTAGTTTGCTTTGATGATTATGGGAACAGTTTAAATTTCATGCAATCTTTGGAACCAACGGTTGCTTTATTGGGGTAATGAATAAACAAAATAAAAAAGTTTATATTGTTCTTACATTGTTTTTCGTTGATTAAATTTCTTGAATGATTTAATGCAATCATTTTAAGCTTTGAAAACGGTGATTACAGTAATTACTTTTGTCATTTAGATTATGCTATTTTTTGTTATTTACTCAATTATATAATTAGTAACTTATTAATTTAATTTTTAGCGTTAAAGTGTAGAAGTTGATAACTGTTTTTTTATGTTAATGAAGTATTTATTGTGATGTAAATTAAATTTTACTAAACTAATTTATATTTAATGACATAACATTAACATTCGATGAAGTTATTAATAAATGTGTTTAATAATGTCGTAGTCGTAATTTAAATAACTGAATAAGTAAGATTAATTTTTTTCTGGAAAATAATATACTTCTATTAACAAACCGGCTTAAATTAACTGTGTGGTATTGCATTAAATTTAAATAAAGTTAGTGAAATATCTATTATGACGAAATGCATAAGAAGTATTTGTTAGTTTAATCAATACATTTATAATGATATGTGAAATGGTTGGGTTTTTGACGTATAATTTATGCTTTTAGTTAACAGCTTTTAATTATTGCTGCACATCAAAGAATAATTTTTGTCTTATTTAAAACTCATATTTTATATCAAAGTATTTAAAAATAATGTAGTTTTTAATGTACAAGAAATTTGAAACCTTGAAAGTCGACGTATATAAACTTGGAAATTTTTCATAACAACAGTATTTCTTTTATGTAAACATTAAAATACAAATTGAACTTCTTGTACACAGTTATTTTTTTTGTAGTGTGTAATGTTTACCATACTTATTTCCATGTATATTTTGAATATTATAATCCTTTATTATTTCACGTACTCCAATTATTTGAAACACTTAGACGAGTACCAAATTTAAATTTAATTTCAATTTTTTGAGTTTTCGCTATTCCTATTAATTTTGACAATCAATATCTTATAAATAAATAATTTGTAAATTCGTTTGATAAATAGCAAAGGAAACTTTTCGAAAGATGTATATTAAATTCATTAATCCTATTTGCATGTGCAATAATATTATGTCTCTAATGCAAATTATAATATCATGTTTAATAAATTTTTAACAACGCATTATGGTTTAATGTACTTAATGTCGGACAAAATTTCTTATACCCCAAATGTTAATACTATGGCATGGAAATAGGTAAGTAAATTTTATTATAATTTAATCTTAAGAGTAATTAAACGACGGAGTGCAGTCAATTAAATCGATATTCATTCTGCAATATGTGATAAATTTACATTTTTATTCGTACATTGAGAATTATATATATATATATATATATATATATATATCAAAATGTATAGTAAGAAATTTATAAATAATTATAGCAATTATTTTAGTAATACATTTCTATGGTATTTCATGGTTTTCCTGTGAAATCAGAGTGGAAAATTTCAAATGAAATAAAATAAATAATAATGAATATTATATATTCCAATATAATAACAATGTCGATAGCAATAAAGTAACTACTTGGTATCTTCATGGTATTGAATTATATCTATGTATAATTTTTGACTCACAGCTATCAATCCGTGGTCAAAGTTTCATGTTTCTTAAATTATGTACACGTGCACATGTAGTTTTAGGTATCAGCAAGTGTTTCCTTTCCTATGTATTGACTAACTGTGGCACCTGTAAATATCTTCACGTTGAATCCTTATTAAATCCTCACCTAAACTGGCCATTTTGGAAAACGTTGAGTATAAAAAAAAAATTAAACTTCATTCCGTTGAATAAAGTGCAAAAAGAAATTTTACGCAACGCAATACACGTTCTTGTTATGTAAACGCATTTTCACTGCGTCGCTAACTCAATTGAAGTTCATTTGACACAAAGTATTCAATTAATTAAATAATTGTACAGGACGTCGTGCTCGTGAAGGAAGGCTCTCTTGGATTCAGCATCATCGGCGGTACAAATCATTCTTGCACTCCGTTCGGAGCTAAAGAGCCTGGCATTTTTATATCTCACGTAAGTTTCACGAATAAAGTATTCAATTTAAATTATATTAAATTTGAAATATAAATCGTTAAATTTAAAAAAGTTTGTATTGATTGATACTGATTCGTTAATTTTATCAGGTTGTACCTGGTGGAATAGCGGCGAAATGTGGCAAACTCCGCGTGGGCGATAGGATATTAAAAGTTAATGGAACGGATGTTACGAAGGCGACCCACCAGGAGGCGGTTATGGAATTGTTGCGACCCGGGGACTCCATAGTCCTCACTGTGCAACACGATCCCTTGCCAGAAAATTACCAAGTAAGGATAGGGTGCGATTTCAGCAGCACCGCAAACCACTCTAATCCGCTAAATTATCTAGTACATTAATACTTTTTTTTAACATTACGTTCCTGTCCAATAAACGCAACTCTTTAAATCTAGTAATGGCAATATTAAAAGTTTTGCTTTTCGCTTCGTAATCGTACAGTATGCATGCTTGTCAAATTTATTACTCTTCCGGACGCCACTAAAAGTAACTTCATTATGAAAAAATTTAAAAAAAAAGAAATTAAAAGAAAAAGGATGACTAGGTTCCTTTTATTGAATTAAATTTGTTTAATTAATTCTATTCTTAGCAAAACGATTCGTTATAATGTTATAACGGTGATAAGAATAGAAAATCACTAGCGTAATTGCGATGGCTTTTCAAATGCTTTCTTTGTTCTTCATTATATCTACGTTTAGTCGTTTGATTGGTTTATTTATTTATTTTGTTATCATAATTGAAACATTGCATAACAATGTCCACCGCGATGGTTAATGAATAACACTTTTGCTGCCTAACGCAACTATACCAATTATTTCGCAAGCTGGTCGAAATAGAGTACATCCTTGTGACAGTAAGTACTCAATAATTGACCCGATTCTGTTTCTTTTTTACACATCATTTAAGCTTTCTCGTCAATCACATTGGATCCGCTAATTTCAGACGCTCGTCATTGCATGGTACTATCAATATAATTGCTCTTCTCGTAGACTTTCATTTGTATTTAATTCATTAGTTCAGCAGCACCGCACCTACCGCTTATTATAATTTATTTCCAATCCTTCATCCAGCCAGGTTAGTCCGATCAATAAACAATTTTCCCTTTAAGGTGAAATGTTTGCTCGTTGGTGAAGTTCAAATTTGCAAAATTTGCCGTCAAAATAAATAATTGTATATAATTTATGAAATAATAGTTAATTAAATATTATTTCGTAAAATATCTATTAATGTTCATTTTGGCGAGAAATTTGCTGATTGGAACTTCATCGACGTGTGACAGTTCACTGTAATATTCGACGTTTCATAAAATCGGCTCAAATCGATCAATCATTTCGTTCAGTCAATTATAAAAACGACCAACATTTTTAACCGATCAACCTCATATGCATGACGCGCGTTACCTGAATTGCAGTTAAACGAAACGTCTTTCGTTTGCTGCAAATCGCACTCCGACGAAAGGTATATTTCACATTTCATCCTTTGAAAATCACGCTACGCAATTAATATCTACAAAGTAATTTTCGCATTGCAGGAGCTCGTGATAATGAAGGAGTCCGGGGAGAAGTTGGGTATGCACATCAAAGGCGGACTGAAAGGTCAGAGGGGTAATCCACTCGACGCCACGGACGAGGGAGTTTTCATTTCTAAAATCAATTCCGGCGGCGCCGCCAAGAGGGACGGCAGATTAAAAGTGCGCAATCGCTTCTCAGCAATTTCATTCTTACATATTTCAATTATAATATGTCCAATTAAACATGCACAGAGAAGAAATTTCGTTACCATTTTAGATTTACTATGAAGAGCTGAAATTATCATAGTTCAAATAAAATATAGTTTGTCTTTGTTTCATCTGTGCACCGTTACTATTGAATGTAAAATGATATTTCTTGTTACGGCAGATACGGTCCTTTTCTATTTCTCGGTCTAACTTCTTGTTAAGATTATATTATTAATTGTATGTAATACATACTGGCTTCTGCCAGCTATACGGTACAGTAGATAAAATAATGTTACAGCCTCAATTATCTAATGATGAATGGATTATCAAAATTATTTATTTTATAATTTGCGAAAATATTAATAATGAAATGTAGCTGTATTATGACAACTGTTTTGTTTATGATACCGTAAGAGGCCATTTTTTTTTATTTGTGAATAATCTTGAATATTTGCTTAGGTCGGAATGAGACTGCTGGAGGTCAATGGGAATTCCTTGCTGGGCGCGACGCATCAAGAGGCCGTGGATATTCTGCGAAATTCTGGCAATGTCATCAAGTTGGTGGTGTGCAAAGGGTACGACAGGAATGATGTGGATCGAACGATAAATTTAACGATGGGTAGAGAGTCGGCTGAATCGAAGACGTCGAAGGAGTACAAGGACGTACCAACGGACGACGCGAAATCCCTGTCCCAGAGTGTCTCCAGTCTCGATCGGGATGACGAGGAGGCGGCTACGTTGCGCCAGGAGCAGGAAATGAAAGCCGAACTCGTCGCCTGGGAACAGGAAGAACGCGATCGCGCCCTCGTCGACCAGAAAGAAAAATCGACACCTGAAAAGGTATATAAACCCTCATAATTCTTATTGGATTAGACGTGTTTTTTTTAACAGTTATGTTATATTTTTCATTAATTTTGTGATGCAGGTGATGGACGTTGTGAGAGCAGCGGAATCTTTAGTGAATAAGCCAAGCAGTCCAGTAGATGTACTGATACCACCGAAATCGCCTGGTGGAACAAAAGACCTAAAAACTACAACAATCGTTATGAGCAAACATACATTAGCTCATCAAAATCCTACCGTAAGTTTATTTTTATATTATTTTTAATTATTTACCAAACACTCTTTTTTTATGTGCGTTTGTGTTTATATATATATATAGATTAGTCTAATAAATTGACGATAATTTTATAACACACATTTGTTTACTTTATCGCATGTATTAACTCTAATTTTTTTTGTAATTAGAGATAAGCGGCACTTTCTTATCATGTAATAAAGCAATAATTTTATTTGCACGAACGTTTGTTAATATATTACTTGCGTTCTTTTAGCGATAAAATTACCGCACTTGACGTAGCTTATTATGATTATGTTTTGATTTACAAACTAACAAAAGTTCTACTATAACAACAAAATATTGCAATAATTCCTAACTTGCATCGTGCATGTCTAGAAGTTATTTTTAAACCACAACATACAACTGTATTATTTATATTAAATAAGTTATAATGCATAAACATTCAAATATTTGGTCATTCGTATCTCCGACATTTAATTCGTTGTACAATACATACATGGAATAGTTCATTCAAAACGAAGAAGCATATGTATAATGTTTCGATAATTGTTGCATTCGAATGCTGGATATCGTTATTTATTTCTTTCGCTCACATTTGACTAGTAATTCAGTGTTTCCTACATGCGACATACTTTTGTCGTTTTCATTTGATTAAAAAACCATTGTTGCATTGTGTTTCTGTCACATTGTGTTAAAAGTGTAGTCAGATTGTTGCAACCCAATTTTGAATATTTGAAGATGTTCACTCTTCAAGCAATGAGACTTACAATGAGACTACACTTTCCCTCATCGATCATTTTGTATCTCATTCATCATCGCATGACATTTCTTTAATCTTTGGCGAATTTTCGTCCTTGTTATCGTTCAAACATTCACAAAGGACTAGAAGCGTATATCTGAATATCAAATTGTATATTAAGATAACGTCTAGTTATATATATGTTTGGATATATATATGTGCAGTATCAATTGGAAATAGATTCGATGGATATAAAAAAAAAAAGAAATCCAATGCGAAGGGACCTTTGTGATGTTGCGAAAATAATTCATTATGAGAAATCATTATCATACTGCAACTACCGCGAGTGCACTGATAACAATGGTGTACGAGATAATTTCTGTTATAATTATTATCTTCTCGTCGAGTAAATTCAAGTCAGTTTCTTTCATTGGCGTGTCAATCCGTGTTATAATTACATTAAAGAAAGCGTAAAAGCAGTGAGAGGAGTTTGAGTAGTTGACATTTGTAGCATAATTCAAAACATGCGCTTACATTTCAGCGAGTCAAACTCTAATCGAACAGTTACTGTAAATTGCATTGAATTGGAAAGAAATTATCGTCACTCTCTGTACAATTTCCGTTCAGGATAAATGACAATTGTGAATTGATTCTCGTGCGCCAGTTAACATTCTAGAACCAATTTGTCTATGTTAATTGTCTGTGTATCGCATGGTTCATCATTGTTCTCATATCGACGAGAGCATACTCTTGGATGAGAGCCACAAAAGAGACGTTTGCAATGTTTACAGACCGCGGATGGTGATAATGCTACGTTGGCTGCCCTCTAACAGGAGTGAAATTGCTCTTCTCATTTAGCCTATGTCTGCGCCGATATCTGCGCAGCTTCAGCGTACCGTGCAATAATAGCGTGATTACGAGCTACTAATCGCACGAGTAACATCAAGTGGACATTTCGCCATTCCTTATACGCTTTACGGTGTCAACGACCAAACGTTAGGCTCGTTCACGCGCGTTACAAATGTAAATGAATTGAATGACGGGCGCCGAGAGGAAAAATTCGTCTGGATTTGTTATCTGAAAATGATCCAAGAAGAACGTCCAAGTATCGTCTAGTAGTGATCCGGAGAAGGTAATCTCAAAAACACCTGAATATTGGCTGGTTCTTCAGATACTCTGTTCTAACGAATCTAATGAATTTAATGGATGATGTCAAAGGTGGACCCGAATTATTTTTGGAACAATCGAGTTAGAATAACACAGTTATAAAGCTCCTTGGGCCTCAGAACTTATTTCCAGATGTTTTCCAGATGACATTCGGATTCTTTCCAGATAATATCCGGACGAATGTTTCCAAGTAACCCCCCATGACTCTGTCGCATGGGCGAAGAGGGGATGAGGGGGGAAGGATTGGTCCCTTTCTGTGTTAAAAGAAAGAATTCGCTTGGTGCCAGGATGCCAGAGCGCGCCCTACATGTATGGTCGCCGCGTAACGCGCGTCATCATCGTCTACTTTTTGCCATTTGTATTGGATACTGCCACTGTCGCACTAGCAATGTACTCCCTCGACACTAATTTAAGGGGAGGAAAACAGCACTAGGAGAAGTAACGAAATTAGGTTGAATGTGAGCCGTGACGAAAAATGTGATATAATCTTTATCATTGAAAAAAATATGAAACGAAGATAAAGGAAGCACGAAAAGATAAGGAAAAGCCGACACGATTATCCATTTGCGCGCGCGTCGCAAACTAATTTTTATTCATCGATTAAGAATTTGAGGGTCACTGTGATAGGTAGACTAAAATCGGGTTCAAATTTGCCGAACTTCCTACACGAGCGCGGCGAGCGGGGCGCTTTGTAAGTCGTGCTTCGCTGAACTTTAAACTATGGTCCTCGCCCTGACGGAACGAGGCGTTTGGTAAATGATATATAACATATCCAGTTGGCGATGTTGTTGGGAACAATTGACGTTAAGCGAAGCGAAGCATTTGGATCAAAAAAGAAAAAAAATGTTGAGCGCGTCGTTGCATCGCACCGGGACGAGGGGACCGTATAGAATTTTGAATGTCGAGCCGTGTCAGACACGGGAATCCCCTTGTCGCGCTGCACGGGACGAGTAAGAATTTTCAAAGACAAAGTAGCACGGCGAAGTGCAGAATGAACGTATATTGATACTAAACACTTTCGATACAGGGGTAATCGCGAAACAAGTGAATTTATTTGAAACGCATCGTTTATACGAAAGAATGCGAAATTTCTCAATGACCATATATTTTTATGCGTGTATACAATTTTTTAACGAGCAATGTTTGAAGTGTAACAAAAAGAGAGGGGAGATGACAAATCAATTGAATGGGCTGATTTTCAAATGTTCTTGCGGTGAGATTAAAACAAACTGACGACGCGTCTTGGACCGTACCAACGCCTGATTCTTTTAGATCACTTTGCCCACTGTTATTATGGACAAAAGCATTTACGTTGGCAGCACTGCTATCGCACGGACACGTTCCTAAATCCGTGTAAGGTATACATCGTGCATCTTTGTTTAATCGTGTCATGAAGATAAGGGACAATTTTATGGAATGACAGTGTCGCCAACTGCTTTTGTTCATAATATGGCTGGGTCATGATCTAACAGAACTAAGTGTACCTGTTCATTCAAGACGGTTACAAGGCCAACTGTCAAAAGGGTAAAGATGAATTAATCAAAATAAAAAAAAACTTTCTATACATATTTATAACGGATTTTCAATTGTAACGATGCATATTCATCCATTAATTGTTACTGCATATTTATAATTTTGATAAAATGATAGACTGAAGAATTGAGAAAGATAAGTAAATCAAATAGAAATTTATCAGTTAAATGATTCGATTAATTACTTTAATAATAATAAGTCCTTGCCCATGTCTGTATCATTAACAAACATTTAAGAGCATTTTGAATTTATTCTTATGCAAAAAAAAAGAGAGTAACTTCATTGTTAATTACTTTGTTCTAAACGTTATGCTTGCAATGATAAATATTGTTGAATTATGAAATCATTTATTACAAGTGCAATTAAGTTAGAATTACACGTATTTGTGATTTCTCAGCCACTTTTCGCTGAGATTTATTTTTTTATTTAAATCACCTATTTATGAGTATCTTAATTTTTAATTATTAATTGTGTATATAAGGAAATTGTGACGAATAAAACATATCTTAATTTTAATACCACCTTCTGTTTGGTGAAGAATAAATAAAATCAAACTTTTCGTTTATAATCAATCTTCCAAGTTATGAGAGCATTTGTTAATTGTTAACATTTAATTAATTGATCTGTTATATGTGTTTAAGCGAAACAAAAACGAGGCATTTAGTATATAATATTAAAACGTAAAGAGAAAATGAAGTAAAATAATTTTATCTTAGGTACGTTTTTCGTCTTATACGTTAATAGAAATAAGATTAATCAGTTTATATTTTTTTATGTTTTAGAATGAATATTGCATGGGCATCCTTAATAATTTCGATTACTATATTTTTGTATTAATACTTATTAATTGCAACGGTTGTGATACCGAAATCACACAGAGCGTTTGTTTTTTCTTTCCTTCTCTTCAAATGCTGAGAACAATTGTCATTTAAATTTACATTAATATTATTTAAGTATATTACTACAACGTTCATTCTTTACACGTTTAAATCTCAATACCTTGTGAGAATTTTATGTTTCAATCGGATCAGCATATTTTCGATATTTTTTTTTGTGACTATAAAAGTAATAATAATAATGAAAGAAAGCAAGTATATAAATAGAGATAGTAAAGAAATGATGAAGTGAGGTAAAATCATTGACAAAGTTTGGATAATTTATAGATATACGTTGTGTATGTTTATAAAATTTAATTGTATATACAGTTCTTTTAGATCTTCGCATATTCACATTTTGGACAAAAGCATTTAACATTTAATAAAGCTAATAAGGTATATAACGTACTCGATATATAATGTCCTATACAAATGCTCTTTTTCACAATATAATTGGGCGATGCAATCTCAAAGAACTGGGGTGTACAGTGCAGTACAAAATTTTATCTTATTCTTGGTTGTTACAAAGAAAGTAGCAAAGAACTTTAATGGCGTTCACTGTTACACAGATTGATATATCAAGGATGAAACGTTATATTGAAATGGGACTAAGGGAGAATAAATGTAGGAGTATTTATAAATTTTCTATCAATGTTGTATGTTGATATATTAACTTAATGGACCAGATGTTTATATACTTCTATAAATAAATAAAATAAGATTATTTATTTAAATAAACGGTTAAATAACGTTGGCATTAAAAGATTCCATTTGACGTCGTATACATATAATAAAGTTAATGTGTGTGTATATATATGTTGGAATAATCAACACTCGTGAATGCAAAGGATGCAAATTTAGCATGCCCGTCGATTAATCATTGTTCGTTTTTTTTTAATGCTGACCAAAGTCTACTGTTCTTTCGGTGTCGACTTCTGCGAGAAGAAGCATAAAACCGACGAATGCGACGATGCACATATAAAAATAAACAAGTATTTTATTATGCGCAGATACTAATATTATAGTAAATCATACAAGATTTGATTATTACTTTCGTTAGTATTATTTCTTTGTTACTTTTTTTTATATATAACAACAAAACTAACGAGCTAACAAAAAAAGAACTAAAAACTTTTATTTCACTGGTACGCGTAAAATTTAAGATTATAATGTGGATTAATATATTATTAAATGTGATTTACATTGGATAAAAATAGCCGAGGGTACACGAGAAAAGAGTAATGGTAAAACTTAAAAACTTTTATATTAATTTAGGGGATATATCTATATTTGTATGTATGTATCATAAAGTGATGATCATAAGAACAATTTTTAGTACTTATGAGTTAAAAGGTACTGCGTAACTTTTAAATTTTACTATTAATTATAGCAGAAATATTCACTTTCCCGATGTACCCCCAAATCGGTATAAAAGTAGCAAGTTATAGTATTTCCGTTTTCTCAGTGTACAAAGCAATGAAGATGAGGAAATTGTAAATCGAAGATGGAAGTGGAATCAGACGAACGACATCATTATTGTATCGGCAGTAAAAAGAGGGATATATGATCGTATATATACATATATTATATTCTTATATATATATATATATATATGAATATAAACGTTCGCATATAATTCAAGGAAAAAAGAAAAGAAATTAGAAAGATACATTACTACGCATGATATGAATTTTCGCTCCTTATAATTCATGTAGATTTTGTATGAAACATAATCTTGCAAAATAAAATTTGTTTTTCAAATAACAATCCTTAGCTTGTTTTCTTATAGGCTTTGTACGTTAAGGAGGGAGAGTCACTTGAAAACTTGCATTTTTGCGTTCTTATTGCGAGCTATCAACCCAACAAAGTTGACTTTAGTCGAGTCGAATTCTTTTGTTCTTTAGTAATTGCTAATTAAAACAAACTATATGTTGAATTAATATCAAGGTGTATTTAATTCGACATATGAATGTTACAGCGACTTTATATTTAAAATAGCGTATTAAGAAGAAACATATATAATTTAGCATTGATTATACGTTAACTTAACACAGAAATATGTAAATTTGGCACACACATTGTTTGAATCATAAACCACCCATATTTTGGTTGAATGATAAAATACAGTCAGTCCCAAAACATGTAGAAATTGCTGCAAATTCAAGGTGCACTTTTATTTAATAAGACGCGTAGTTCCACGACAATTTAACGTTAAAATAATGTGGATTTTTTCCGGTGATTCGACCTTGTTAACGAACAATTATCTTGACTAATAATTTGTTTTTGTTCGGTTGACTTCAGTCGAGAGTCAAAGAGGATTTTGGAACGTCAGTGGATCTTCCCGGCAGTCCGAGCCCTCGAACGCTTGACCCATCAAAGTCGCGTTTCACGTTTGATGTAACTGACAAAATTTCCACCTCGACCCAGACCCTACCGTCCCGACTGAAATCCCACGAGTCGATTCTGACGAAACGCGACACGCCGATGGCCTCGAAGTCGACGAGTATGGGCGACGTGTCGCTGAAAAACGTGACCTTCGCGCAACCCATTTCCCAAGAATATCCCGCGAAAATGCATGGCAAGTCTGGCTCCTTGGGACATCTACACGTAAACGCCAATAGGCCCATACTGACGACCCTACGACAGATTACTAAACCTCGGTACCGTCTCCCACCCACCCCGCTAACCGATCCCGATTGCTCTGGACATCTCAACACTACACCAGCTTCTTTTAGCAAACGACAGATTGCACGCTCTGTCGATGGAAGTAATCAGGTCGAGGTGGGTCTTATTGGCATGTTAATCTGTAGAAATCAACGGGGTCTTCACGCAAACCAAACTTACACCAGATATTTCTTTATCTTTTGTTTTTCCTTCCAAGTGTTTACGGCGTGTTTACTGCCATTCTGAATGCATTCTTAAACACACATTTCACAAAAAAATTCTGGTACCAGGTTGAAAATCAGGTTTCTTTTTTGTGAAGAGTGTTTTTAAAGATGCATCTTGCGTATAGAATTTCCGTAGTGAATAACATGTCGTAAGCATCCTTTGTCTTTTTTGGAGCCATCTGTTGGTGATTTATGAGATTTATACATTTGAAATATTGTATATATGTATCAAATATATGAGTACACCTAGTTCAAGTGAATCCTCTACCCTAGAATTGCTAGTTATATTAATTAAAGTTCAGAGTCAATTTTGTAACAGCTTTTGTTTCATTGCTAGCCCTGCCAACTTCAAATAATATAACTAGAAATCCTAGGGTGGAGAATTTACTTGGACTGGGTGTACAATATATTTTTATATATATAACAAATCTGAATTCACCATCAGATGTTAATAATGGTTTGTGTATTAATAAATGATTTATTTTGTTCTTGTCTTTACTTTATTACATCAGTGTATATAATACTGTAAAGAAAAGTAAGAATAATTTTAATCCATTGCTGATACTATCGTATATTTCAATGCTCAATTTATTGTACTTTATTTGCATTCAAAGAGACGCAAAATTCAAGGTAAAGATAAGAACTACTGTGAAGACTTCTGAAATTTTATGGGCGTCATTTCATCAAAATATTTCTTTTTCATCTTATTGTTTCGCATTGGCTTTTTAATTTTTAATTGTATTCCTTTGTATTATTTAACAGAAAGATTGCGTTGAATTTGCAAGATGTTTTTGGATTAATAACTAACATTACTTTCACTTTGCTTTGCCTCCAAAATTATGCACAAATTATTACTTGAATCATGATCCTGGAATATTCATGACTTATGTTTAATTTTGTATTCTATTACATTTGTCACTTTAGCTAGGAGTTTAATTTTTGATTTCTTCATATTTAAGAACATTTTTATTCCAATATCGATAGTTTAAATACATTATATAAAATATAAAATTTTAATCAATGCTTGTTGTTTCAATAGCCTCCTACAACACCATCTCCAACGCCGAATCAACCACCGAAACTTTCTGTTAGCGATAGAAAAAGAATGTTTGAGAATGCTGTGGAAGAACATCTGAAACCATCTCCTAAACCAGGTACAATTATTTCCTAATAAAATTATTGATATTAAATCTTATTTTCTATATCTTACAAATAATATTAAATTAACTTTGAATTTTAGAAAAGACTTTCAGTTATCTCAGTCAAGATGAACTGGAAAAGCTAAAACAGGAAGAAGGTATTGGTATATCATTTGTTTATAATTTTAGAAATCTCATTTAAAACACACGAATACAAGATAAATTAATTGTGAACATTACTTTTTAATATAACAGAGAAAAAAATAGCGACGTTAACTAGAGACGAATTGAAAACTTGGGTCCAATTGGATGATAACGATGAAATAGGCGACACTGAAGAAATTATAGAACCTCCAGATAATAGACCAAAGTAAGTTCAACTAATATTACAATAGATATATATTTAATAAATTTTAATGAACAGAATGGTTGAGCATAAAAGTAAATAATTATATATGATAAGAAAAAAGTTATTTATAAATGAAATTTCATACTTGAACAGTTCATCTTGCTTTAAAATAAACCAACTTTATTTTTGTTTACAGTAGTCGACTCAGCTCACGAAGTTCGATACCTATTTTACAAAATATGCCTATTGTGAGAACGGCAAAGGCGGAAAGAAGATTGAAAGAAAGATTGATCAGAGAGGTAATGTAAAATCTGTTTTTATTTCATATGTTTGCAACTGTATAATCTATCAACATACATATGTGAAAATTAACGCAATTAAATAATTTATACAGGGTTTATTATCTGATGAAGATGATGAATGCCATTTATCACCAGCCGAGCAACGAACTCTTAAGGCGGAAAAACGTGCAGCTTGGAGAAAAGCCCGAATGAACTCACTTGAACAGGTATTAGTACAGTATAACAAATTATTTTTTTCTTCATTCAACATTGTCTTTATATGAGCATTTTAAACATCTGTTCGGTTATACATTATACATTTGAGTTCAACAATATATTTATTGATAAAATATTAATGATTATTTTTCATGTACCATTAGGATGCCTTGCAAGCTCAAATGGTAATCAAGAAAATGAGTGAGATGGTCGAAACGAAACCAGATTTTGCTTCAAAAACGATAAATAATGAGCCCGCCGTGGAGACGCAAGAAAAAGTCCCCGAGGTAGGTGCAAAGCTTCTTGTCGCCCAACATTTCGTAATCTCAATGTTTCAACATCAATTTTCCAATAATAAATTAACCTTGCATCGTTACAATAAATATGGATTTAACCCTAATTGTATACTAATTTTATGCTCGTATTTCATGTTCGTTGAACTTCTAACCTAAATCTGGATATCTTTGAATGCAATTTCTCTGAGGAGATTAGCGCTAGTACTATTAGGCATTCAACTTTTTGTCAAACGTTAAATTTGGGGTGTTACCAAATTATCAAAATATCAATTCATGAAAATTTTATATATGAAAACATAATTTTTTTGGATTGTTATTTTACATATTTTACATGAGCCGAAAGTGCAAAAAGATAATGAGCGGGGAAAAAAGCTAGATTTAGTAGTACTAGAGTTAATGGACTGGAGATAACTACATCGGTTGTCGTTTATTTTGTCCTGGGTATCATAGTTCCCTACGTTACGGCCGTCTAGTGCGGATTTCCCTAAACTTGCTGTGCGCAGCAAGATTGGTCCACCTAAGGCCGTACGTGAGTCTGAGAAAATAGTCGACGAGAAGGTGACTCGTCGCACCGAGGAATATGTCGACGAGATGACGGGCGAGCGTCGCGTGCGAACCGTCGAATACGTCGAGAAGCTGATCGAGCGGGAGGTACCATACCCATACCATTCACCTGTTTGCCAGAAGTTTGATTCGTTTGCACCGATGTGTTGTACATCTGTATGGTACACGAAAGCTTTTCGCACTCATGCACAAACCGACTCGTAGTGTTTGACCAGAGCTAGTTGTCATGTGTACAGTTCAAAATTTGTTGTGGATGCTACGCCAGACCCCCCCGGGACGTTCATTCACCAAGATTACTTTTCCTTCATTGGTTTACAATTAATTCATACAACACTTTATGCTGCAGACTTCTTTTTTCTCTATTATCAAGATGAAATGCCAATCGTTGACAAAGTTTAAATTGAGCGAAATTCCCGCCAAAATAAAAGTGTTGTAAATATTTTGTAAAATATTAATTAATTTAAGAGAAATACCAACATTTGTTGCAATTTAACCGTCATTGGTATGCTTTAATTTGTTTTTCATGCGTTGCAACTTATCTCAGAAAACTGGCTTTTGGATTTTTGTGTTGTATAAATTTTGTCATATATTTATCTCTCGACGTTATGTTTTTTTTTTTTTAATTAACTATTTATTTGCAAATATTTATTTAGGCGGCAAATTTTGCCAATTTGAATTTCATCAACGAGCGACACACACACTTCACCATAATTCAATTCACATTGATTAGGTTCTATTCAAGTACATATTCTATTGCAGGCAATTGTTTAATTATCAACAATCAATTTGTTTATATATATAAAGGTTACAGTGTAATCTGGACACTATTTTTGCTTTTAAATACAATAGTTTTTTTTTTTTGGTTGAAATTGATCGGATGATTGCATCTCATCTTCAATTTTAATTAAGTCGTTTGTTAAATAAATTTATGTCCATTGTCTTTTAGTTAACGAAGAGTTTGTTGCGTCCGGGAACAAATTTATTTAACAAATGTTACATTAAATTGGAGATCGTATGAGTTTGTATGAGAGAGTAATATGAAAGTGGAATTCGTGTTAACGTTGCATGTTTCTGATAAACAATAATTTAATTTTGACTGATTGTTACATCGGTGGTGCGATGCTAATTAATTTTTATTCATTCTCCCAAGATACCAACTATTTTACCTGGAATGCGACCCACACTGCCTTGATCTAACTCTATCTTTTCGACTGACAATCTCTTCTGCTCACACTGGTACGGATATTACTACATCTTGTGCTTGGCACACACGTAATTCCGCATTAAAACTTTATTAACGTATTCTGTAGTATTGTCTGTGTCTTATTAATCGTTAATATATATATATAACTACTGTTCCACGATTAGTTATAAATTTCTTGTTTATAATTTAATGTAAAAAATTGGAAGATAAATAGGCTAAAAATAGTACAGCTTAAAAATTGGTTAAATATATAAGTCCAAATGAAAGATGGGACTGAAAAATGAAACGTTTTTAAAAGTACAAAATTTAAACAGAATTTGTTTTTGTTTTTATGTCTAATTCCCATTGTTCGCGACCCCCAAAATGTAAAACAATTTCCTTTATACGACCTCCTAAGTGTTTGTATTTCCTTGCGTTCTTTATTTTAAAAACGTTTCGTTCTTCCAGCTCCATGAATGAAAGATATAAAATATTGTCTTTGGAAATATCCCAATACATATATATATATTCTACGTGCAAAACGTCGCTTATTTAGTCGTTGAGTGTACAGAAATTTAGTAGCAATTTAGATCATTATATGAGAATAATGTGGAAATATTGCGAATACCAATTACATGTAACTTGTTTGCAAACAGGTGGAGACACTACGCGAGAAGATAATCTCTCTTGAGTTGAGCAATCCGGAGGAAGAGGCGGAGAGTATCGCGGAGACAGGTGCGAGCGATGCCGAGAGCGAAAGTGAGGGTCAAAGTTCAACCTTGAATAGTCCGTCGACGGATAAAGCGGACACACTCATCACGGACAGTTTAATCGAAGGTGCTGAGACGACGGACAAATTAAACGTGGACGCAAACAACGCCAATTTGGTTGCGGCCAAGAAGAAGAAGCGGAAACGCTCGAAGAAGGGTCGTCACTGAGACGGTGCATTTTGTATAAACAAACTGAATTGAGCGGGCAGTTAAAAAAATAGAGGAAGAAACAAAAAAAAAGAGAAATAATTTGATATGAAATAACACGACCACGATAATAATAATAATGATAACGGTAACAATTTATTAAAAGTATTAAGCCTCTTCGAGCTGAGGAAGTAGCGTTAGGTATTTTTAATTAGCTAAAAAGGTGCGTGCATTTGTAACTGTTACACTCCGTTGTTGCCACTCGACGTTGTTACACCCAACATCCCAAGATACAATGACTCTATTTTTCGATCGTCTTTGTTGAATTACTGTATTATCAACGACGGATTACTGCATTATCACGGTCTCCTTTCGTCGCTGCCTATTGAATTAGTGTTCGAGGCCGCACGGTTTCATGGTGCACGGGTACACTCGTATATCTGACAATAAATGCGTTTGATTAATCAATTTCAAATTTTTTCCACTCGTCCGATAATTTAGATTCTAATTGAAGTATCATTTTATAGCCTTAATGAATTATTCTTGTCCGTGTAGTTAATGTTTAAACAAATAACGCGTGAAAAGTGAACGTAATTTTAACAATTATTTACCCAATTATTTTTATACTTGCTGTTTAACGTGCAATTTTACTTTAGGATTGTTTTCGGTTCGAGGAACGGCCAGATTTAGCTTTTAATTTCTATTCATTCTCAAAATACATCTGGCTGAATTAACATTAGAATGTTTTAATTTAACTGTACAAAACAAATCAACTAAATCATAAGTATTTTAATTTTACTCTTTGTTTTTACTTCAGATACACAATATCTATGTTCGTTTTATATTTTTTAACATGCAATTAATCAAATACTTCAGGTTTATAATTTTGATGAGTTAATTATACTCAGCTATTTTACAATTTTTAATTTTCCGACTTTTGTTGTATACTGTTTATTGTAAAATTTGAAAACAAATTTCACAATTTTTTGTTTACACATATTATGATTCTTTAGATTACCATTACTGTAAGCTATAGTGCAAATTTATAATATTATATAATTTTTGTTTGTAGCATAATAAAATATATATTAAAATTATACAGGGAGGGCAATAAAATGTTTGATTAAAAAACATTTTTAACAAAATGTTGAAATTGATTATCAACAAAGTCGTAAAGTTTGTTCGTCACATGTTGAATGATCAACTTGAAGACGTTAATCACTGTTTATCCGTCGAGTGGCATGAATTCTGCCACTAATTGTTACACAGCGGTTTTCTTTCCTTCGTAGACTTAAGCTACCTAAATAGAACAATATATATATACATGTAGAAAAGAAATATATGTCTTGGTAATATAGGTATTTTATACGTATATTATACTTATCTGTTATTTATACATATGATGTACATATATCACCTAGATATTTATCTTGTTTTTATATAATGTTCTGTTGGGGTTTAAACACGATGATAATAAAATGTTAATATTTTTAACGGAACTTCACGAAAGTATGACAAATTTAAAATTTATTCAAATGCATAACATTTTTTGATTGACGGTTATCTAGAAAGCACATTAATTGGGAAAAGAATAACAAAAATGAGGACATCTCGTTTCTGAACTCTGTTATTTTAATTTCTTATCATTTATTTTCAATAATTCCAATTTAAAAATATCTTTTAATCGCACGACTTAAACTTGTCCTTATTTTTTTCTTTTTTCTGCAATAAACATTCCACGTTATAATTGTGATTTTAAGACAATTTAAAAATCTACTAATGCGCTTTACAGATTTGTAAATATTCATTGAATTTTGATTTAATTTAAAGATATTTTATTAATCAAACATTTATCAGCGAATCGTCGAATATTTAGTTAATTAATCAAAGGACAATGAATAATTACATTTACAATTTATTAATAACAATTTACAATTTTAAGTAACAGAGCATTTCAAAGAAAGTCAATATTTTACAATATTTTGAGAATTTATTTTATTTTACGAAAGCATCGTTTTACTTTGATAAGTATTTATTATATAAATATCCAATTTGCACTTACGATAATTTATTATGCTTCAATAATGGACAAAAATCATTTATTTTATGTATGTCTTTTAATGTCAGAATTTCACTGTTTATAAACTGCATACTACTTTTTTTAAGCAGAGCTGGGTATATTGATTGCGAAACACAATTAGAAAATAATTATGTAGCGAATCACTTTGATCTTTTAAGACTTAATCAACTTTATCATTGTATCACAAATAACGAAAGTGATAACTTATTTTATGTACACGTATAATAACTGAATAAAATTATACTTTACAACTAAAATAAATATTATTAATTAATCTCAATTAAAAATAATAATGATTGTTCATTTATATTATATAAAGATACAAATTTTCCCAGCTCTGAGACAATGCTTTATTACTTAGCTTCAGTAATCGGATAATTATAAAATATTTTTATATCTGTTTTATTTGCACGCGCATATTATTTTACAAAACAGTTTAACGATAATTTACTCATAGAGAATAATTAAGTCTACATAGGATTTATCTTGGGACTGCTTTGACTCTATTTTTATAAACCTAACAATAAAGTGAATAGTTATATTTTTTCTACCTAATTGGCAGTTAGGAAATAATATAAAAGTTTAGTCGAAAGAAAATGAAATGAGAATGTAAAGTATATTGTAAGTAAATAGTTAGAGCAGGCGTTTGAATGAAGTTCAAGATTCATATACGATCGTTCGATTTGTATAAAATATTTTATTTATTTTGCCGTTATACATATATATAATTAGTTGCGTTTAGGATAATGTATGTTATAAATAAGTATTTTGGAATTAAGTTTCATACACAGGATTTATCTGAGTAGCAAGATGTTTTTTAAATTCGAAATATAGACATGAAAAAAAAACTGTTTTCATTGTATTCTGTAATATTATTATATTAATTTCACCAAATAATGTGAAGGGAACGATTATTATAATTATAGATTTTAATAACAGAAGTGTATACGAAATTTGCAATTTACGTGATTAGATTTTATTTAAATATCATATTTAAATATTACATTTGCTAGAATCAGTAAATGAAACGGTATGAATGTTTATATATGAAAAAAATGATAAAATAGACTAAACGTCTCCACAATTTTATCTATTTTAAAATAATCAGTGCGGGGGATCTATAATAATTTAATTAAAAGTAAGCATCTCAGTTAATTAGTATTAATGAATTTTTTTACATTCAACGATTTACTTTAAGGAAAGATGGAATTGTATAAATGATTAAATTGAATATTTTTTCCCTGACACTTACTTTTTGCATAATTAATATTTTAGAAAATGATATCTTTCTATGATTGTATCCTTCTTTCCTTAATTGAATTAAAGTAACATCTATTCATAAGTATAAGAAGTGATTTTTCTAATAAAGTTACGTATATTTTAAATTAAGGGACCTACTACTTTTCTATCTCCAAATCGTAAATGAAATTTCTCAAGTCCATGTAAATGATGGTATTTGAAGTACTGTCGAAATGGCATTTCTTATTGTTTTCCAATTTAGCGCTGTGTTTAATAAATTTATATAAAATGATAAAATGATTACTATATACAACATATATTAGAAAATGTACATAAATGAAATGAATGAAGAGAAATATGGAAAGATTTTATAAAATATATTCTAAAACAATAAAATAAATTTATAAATATGTTTCATTGGAGAAAGTTAACGGATCTATTTTAGTTAATTGAAGCAAACGATTTATAAAATTGACTATTTCAACATTAATTTTGGTAATTTGTTAATTAATAATATTTTTAATAAGAAATATTTTCGAATATAAATGGTTAACACACTGTTAACATACACTAATTATTTAAAATTAAATTGAATTAGAATATAACATTTTCTTTCGAAAATCGTAAGACTAAAATAGAATTTAAAATGGTAAATTAAAACCATACTTGTTTCTGTGTATTAAGAAATTTTTGTATTTTTAAATTATATTTGAAATCATAGTGAAGTGTGTTTACAAAAAATATTAAGTTATATTATGTTTCAAACGTAAAGTGTTTTGTTTACAAACATATTCCTTTTAAATGCTTATCTTCGAAATAATGTATTCGCAAAATATTTTTGAATACTACGGGCGTGATAAAATATATAAATAAAGCAAAATCAAATAAAAATTTGTGTGTTAATCAATTGTTTCAAAAATGAATATATATATATATTTATAAATTAAAAATTAGAGTATATTATTGAATAGTACATTTAATAAATACACATGCATTAGTGAAGTTGTCGGTAAGATAAAATAAGTTTTTTTTTAATAATTCTCTCATTATTTTACACACCATCCTGTTAAACATGTTAATTTTGTACTTTCAAATGTTTCATCATTGCTTTTTCGGAGCAATTATTCCTTCAAGTTGAGCCTAAAATAATTATTGATTGAAATATACTGTCATGCAATTTTATAAATTATTTATATCATAAATCATCATAATTATATATACCTTTAGCTGAGTATTAACTTTCTTTAAAAATGCAACTTCTTCTTCGTGTCGCTTCTGAATAGCTTCTCGAGATTCCGCTGCTCGTTTTTCTGTATACTCCGCTTTCTTTTTTAAATGGGCTATTTCTTCTTTAAATGCTACATTTTCAGTTTTCAATTCGTTTATAGTTTTATTGTACCCTTCTGTGCCTTCTGCTGCCTATTTTAAATATAGGTTTAATCTATATCCCTGTTAAAAAAATCTAGCTGGGATCCTACATACGAATTTGGCATCGGAAATTAGCTAATTTCCTAGGTAGGTTCCAGGTACCCTAGTAAAAATCAAACATATATGTTCATATATGGATTAAGAAAAAACATATATGGTCATATATGGATTAAGAAAAACATATATGTTCATATATGGATTACGAAAAAAACATATATGGTCATATATGGATTAAGAAAAAACATATATGTCCATATATGGATTACGAACAAAAATCCATATATGAACATTATGTTTTTTTCGTAATCCATATATGAACATATATGTTTGATTTTTACTAGGGTAGTTATAGGATCTTGCCTAATTTCCTGGCTCGGGTCTTAGGTCGGAACTTAGGATCAGAGATCAACTAGTTTTTAAACTAGAATCCCAACTAGGAAACTAGGCAAAATCCTATAACTACCTAAGACATTATCTGATTTCCGGTGCCAAATTCCTATGTAGGATCTCAGCTAGATTTTTTTAACATGGTTACATATCTAAAACAAACCAGAAAACCTTAATAAAGTAACGTAATGAACTTACTAGTAAAGCTTTTCTCAGTCCGTAAGCAATGCTGCTTTGATACAAAGTTTCAAATGCTTTTAAAGTCATGAGTAGTTCATCTCTAATTCGAAGTAAAAGTAATCCCCGTTCAGTACAATTTATTGTTACTTGTCGTATTATTTCATCTGAAAATTGCTGGTTGTTATGAATTATTATTTACTTACAAAGTAAATTATTATTTACTTTATGACAATGCTGAACTAAAATGTTGTTACGTTTGTTGATATAAAATTATATCAATTTACCAAAACATTGACTATATAATTTACGGCGATTCGGACATAAGCCAGTTTCACGTGCCACACTGTTTTTAAGTTGAATATCCAGTTGTTCTTGTAAATTGATAACATCTGATCTCGTTGCTGGAGTTGTGGAAACCTATTGTTAAATAAAAGGTAACAATTGCACAATACGAATCAACCAATATGATCAGTCATTATGACATATTTTTTACAATTGTTTACATCGTAAATAAATCAAAACACTTATTCACCTTCTGAATCCATTTTTTCCCATCTTCTTCCCACTCTTTCGGTGGTAAAATTTCATGTAAAATCTCGGTCGTTTCTTGCTTTACATCGATTGGTGGCAAAGTACTTTGAATTTTATACTTCAAGGTTATAGGCGTTTGCTGGGCTGATTCTTTATCACGCTATTTAGTATACATATTATTAATAGCAAACTTTCAAAACTTAACATCAATTTTCTTTGCATTCTGTAAGTTGACGTCTTACCTTTTTTGTATGCGTGGTTATTAAAGTAGGATTATCATATTTTATTAAAGTGCCTTTTGTAGGTACAGATTTATCGGTAGTTGACATTTTAGGTCTAATTAAAAGACTTGAAATCAAAATAATAATTTCAATCCTCGGCTTTATTTAGTATAAAATTCATAACGCCTGCTTCCCATAATTCAGACATTTTCTGCATTTGATTGTTTTCATTCCTTGTCTTTCTGTTCAAATTTTACATTCAATTAACCTTTTGGTTTTCGCAAATTAACACATCTTCACGTAGATATGATTGTAACAATTGCAAGCTTATAAATTCTGTATGACACACAATAAAAGCGGGGTGTCAATTTAAATTTTACATCTGTTAGTTTGGGTATCTAAGGAGACATTGACAAAACAACTTATCGGCTAACAGAAATATGATGGGATGCACGTGTCTGACAGTGCCAAACTTTGCTTTGAGCGATTCCCTCAATACTTGTTTATTAAAGGATGCAAAAAATTTTATATTGGTGATCCCTCTTTTTATGCTTGGATTTGCGAAGTAATTATTTCATATATATTGAGTTTGGAAAGCAGTAATTTCCTTGCATTTATTGTGAAAAATATCGTAGAAATATAATACATTGTATGTTTTGGCCATAAAATACCATTTATTTTATATTATTAAAGATTTTTTTCTATTGGAAAACAATATTCCAATAAAACATTGTGTAATAAAATATATAAAAATCGAATGAAAACTTAAGTTTACATATTTTTATAAACGAATGTACATTATAACCAATGTTTACAAAATAAAAATTTGTATATATGTTATTTGAACATAATTTTCGTTTAAATTTTTATTTTATCACAATTCTGTGTGTTTTTGCATTATTTTATTTTCAATATCTAAATGCAATTTAGCAACTGTTCTAGCATGCTTTTTTATGTGTTGATGAGAAGTTGCATTCTCGTCAACATATTGTTTTCCTTGACGCGCTGCTTCTAGTGCGGCTTGTGTTTGTAAGTGACGCAACTTTAATAATCTTGTTTCATAATGAGCAAGTTCTTGCTGAAATTATAAATAATTTGTATACATCACAAATAATATACAAAAGTTTCCATCAACTATTATATTGTTATTTAATGTTAAATTCTTACTTTTAAAGATGCTAATTCGTCGTTTGAAAATTTTCCTTCTTGTGCTATTCTCCATAGTCCCTGTACTTTAGGTTCAACAAATTCCTTATGATTCGGACCTTTAGCTGTTAGGCGATCTAAATTTTCATATCCATTTCTGACTTCTAAATGCTTTTCTCTATATCAAATGATATTTAATTATAAATTTATACAACATATAATATTAGTTGTAAATATTTAATTTATATCTCTAAAATTAAAAATGTTCCATTGTTCCAATTTTAGTATATTTACCTAAGCAAATTAGCTTTTCCCATATAATCCAATTTCATTCCGGGAATTTCATTTGTTTCTTCTTGCTCGTCCAAAACATTCCAACTTTCAGGTTTTTCATACAAACTATCTGTAAATATAAGATTATTTTTAACTTTTGTGATTACAGGGTAATTAAATAAACATTAGTATTATATATGCAGTGAAGTAAAAACTAACTTTCATGAACTTCCGGGTCTCCAGCTTCGACGTCCTTCAAAAGGCTAGTGTATTCATCAACTTTTTCTTGATGATGCATAAATTCTTCTTTCAAGGCTTGCAATTCTTTGTCTGAATAGAAAAAATTAATTTTCTATATTTACATACCGACGCATTATTTAAACATATAAATTTCATTATTAATTACCAATATCGCACTATTTACAAAAAATAATATATTAATGTAGCAGTGTTTACTGTTTTCTATTTTTTATGTAATTATTCTGTACAATTTCGTACAACAACTTATATTTCTCACCTGTAAATCCTGCCACTTCAGCTTTTGCCCACAATTTATTTAGTCTTTGATCACGAAACACATCTTTTGCTACATAATTGCTACCATCATTGAGAGCTTTATGACGCTTCAGTAACTCTGGATCATCTGTTTCACCAAAATGTTCCAAGAGTCCATATGTACTCATAATACCTAAAAAAATTATATTGTATTATTTATATTAACAAAGTATGAGAACTTTTATAATTGCAATTAACTGTTATTAAATATAAGATATCTTTTTTATTTATTTTTTTTTTAAATTTTCCTCAATTAACGTAGTTGCTTTATTCTTACAATTTTTATCAAAGATAAAATTGTACATTGATATAATTTTATATATTATTCCACAAGGGTGGTAAGAATACTATAATAAAAACTTAATTATTTGGATATACCTATTAATTTCTTTCGTAATTTAGCTTCTTCTAAACCACTTTCATCCTTGCCATCTGCTTTTAAATGTTTGAAAGTTATTTCTTCCTTGTCGTGTATCTTCAGATCACTAAATAATGATTGTAATTTTGGATCCGTTAATCTCTGGGAAAGAAATCATTCAACCCATTTAAAATATGTTTGTTTATATTTCACTAATAGGGAATAAATTATATATAATTACGTGTTTTGCTTTGGTCCATAATAAATTGAGTTTTGCCATACGAAAAGGCTTATCCAATTCTCGCAAAGAACTTGGTGTATTATAAACATCGTCGTCTTTCTTTACATTTGCTTCCGCCGAATATTTATTATTTTGACAATAACATATACTTAAATATAACGATAATAATAAAATTATAGTTCTTTTCATTGTTATCGGTTAATATAAATAAATAATACACAAAAATTTAAATAAAAATAATCACTTCACTTGTTTTTTTTTTATATGACTCAACAATTATTTTTTTTAAATACTAAAACTACGTTTTTTATTGTTTATTTCAATACACCAAATCCTTGGCAGATGACATATGAGAGTCTTCTAAACAGGTCTAAAAACATAACAGTAAACGTGGCCCTATTTATAAAATATTTTAATTATAATAGTAACTGCTAAAGCGTTTTATTGGAGGAGAGTTTGTTTTAGGGTTATGGTCAAATCATAGGTAGCGCCCTGCAGTATCGGCTTTAATGTTTTCGTTTATGAAAAGAAATTGGATAATAATTTTGTAATATAATAACCAGACAGCCATTCTACAATGTTAGAAGATTATTGTCGATTATAATAATTTGTGTTTTAAAGAGCAACAAAAAGCGGTGTGAAATGGCTTTAAATGTCGGTAAAAATCCTAATTCGCACCGCTTTTTATTAATCTTTGTAGAAAATTATGTTTTTATAGGCATTAGTATTTTCCCAGTATAAAAGAATGTCTGGCTGGTCATTATATTACGAAATAATAATTAGTATTATTTTAAATTAAAAAGACACTAATTCCGTGATATTAGATTTTACACATCACCTTAAGGTGCAATCGCTGATCGCAACTCGGGAAATTTAGAGATTTTATGTAAGACAAATTTCACATGACACGGATACATTGCGTATGCGCCTTAAATAATATCACAATCGTTCTTTTTTTCATTGTGAAAGTGTTATATTGTTATATTTTAATGACTTATTAAATATATTGATAATGTAGTATATTCGGTGAATAATAATTTTTCTTTATACTGTATATTTGAAAATTAAAATAAAGCTTCACAAATCAAA
This sequence comes from Leptoteleia sp. ZL-2020, assembly GCA_022817305.1. Lineage (NCBI taxonomy): Eukaryota > Metazoa > Arthropoda > Insecta > Hymenoptera > Scelionidae > Leptoteleia > Leptoteleia sp. ZL-2020. The sequence goes on along the minus strand of JABFPN010000140.1, from coordinate 9,680 downwards.
CTTGAAATTGTTTGTAACAATTATAAATTTTTTTGATTAAATGTCATTTATCAATTATAGTAAGTTTAATTACGGAACATATTTTTACTATTCTTAATATTGTTTTTAAATAATTTACATACCTTTTAATTTCTTGAAAAAAATATGGTATTTATTTAATTTGATAAAGATCAAAACATAACCTGCAATGTTTAATTAAACTTTATTTATCCTGTATATTTTTTTTTAGTTTCTAAATACTTAAGTCATTGAATTACATTTAATTCTCAAGTCTTTTAAAACATTTCCGAAATAACTTTGTGATTCAAAAAGTACGTGATTATACTGGCAAGTTAAAAAATTTTCAACTAAAGTCCCCAAAATTTATTTAAAATGGAAAATGATCAATTGAATTATTTGATCACAATTATGGATCCAAATTCAAGTATGTTAATTCAATTTGTTTACAATTTTTAATATTTATTATTATGTATTACGGCTAATATATATGTATATTTACATTACAGTGAAAAGTGACAATTTACAAGATGAGATTGATAAAGGTGATAAAATCACTACAGTTGAAATTTGTCGGCTATGTGGAAAAAAATCTTCCAATTATGTGCCTATATTCAACGAAAATTCATTGATTGTGGAAAAAATAAACAAGTGTTTACCAATAGCTGTAAGTAGGATGATAATAATTTAAGGATTAAGCTTTGAGGAAATTTTTGCATAAATACATAATAAAAAAATTAATTTGCTTAAATTTTGTGTAAGACTTGTAAAACACCTGTTATATAATCCTTACATGAAGTTCACGTACATTTTATTATTATTATTGAACTGAAACATATATAACAAAATACCATGAGTCTAAAGTTATGTAATTGAATTTTTATGCTAAATAAAAATAAAATACTTCATATTACAAATAAATAAAAAAATTAATCAATTCTTTATTTATGATGTATTACTAAGCAAAGGTCTGTTTGATTTTGGTGTTTATATTGAAATTAAATGTTAATGTTAAGATGATAATGAGCCTTAGTATTAAAATGATAATAAACAAGCATTAATTGTTTTACCAGAAAACAATATTTTGTGATAAGGTCATCATCATTAAATTTGACAATCTATTTTACCCCTAACTTTTTATGCTCTAGTGACAAAGTAAAATTAAATAAATGGCACAAAATAAAAAATTTGTCAATGAATACAATGTTTTGTTATATATTATATATATTATATCTTATAAAGAATCCAATCTCAATATATTGAAAATAATTATTAATTTTTAGGTAAACTCAGAAGATGGTCTTCCATCGAATATCTGTAAACGCTGTTTTCATTACTTAAACATAAGTTATAAACTTATAACATATTCTGTCAAAACAGATAGTATATTCAGACAAAAATTATTAGATAAAAAAGGAATATCTAATAAAGAACAAGATCAAGTAGATGCAACTACGTTGACATTTAAAAGCAAAAATAATAACAATTTTACTGAAACTACAGAGGCATATAATAGCCCAATGATATATGAAATGTGCAACACTTTGTTCTTAGATACAAAGTCATTTGATAATCATATGGAAGTAACTCCTTCAAACAAATTTTGCTGTGATTCCTGTGATGCTACTTTTATAGAATCCAGTGATTTTTTAAATCATAAGCTAAGCAAACACAGTGACAATGCTACTATATGCAATCCGGTTCAAAAGGATGAAAAAAGGGAACAAAATAATTTGATGATTCCTCAGTTTATACCATCAACGTCTATCAATTTAGTTCCGATCATGCAATCTCCAATTGAGAAACCCAAAAACACACAACCAAAGTCCGTGCCCAATATCATTCGTTCCCGTGGTATTTCTACACCAAAGTACATTATTCCAACCAATAAAAATCCTATAAAACTTATCCCAGCAACATCTTTGAGCTTTCCGAACAATCCCTCTTTTCTTTCAGTAACAAAGGGAACAAATGCTGGAGAGTCTCAAATGAAACTGGTCTCCATAAGTCCAAAAATGCTAAGTTCTATCAATGCCACGACTCCTTCAAGTATAAAGTTATTACCGGCAAATATATCGCGCACGTCAGCAACCTCGACTATACAAATTTTACCTACTACTACACAGAAACCTGTAGTAACATCAACAGTTCAAATACTACCTAATAACGCACTTAAAAACTCAGCAGTGTCACCCAAAATAAAAATTTTACCGTCAAACATCATTTCAACTTCAACTTCATCCGGAATTAAAATAATCACTAATCCCCTGATGACCTTTACTAGTAATTCCGTCCCGTGTACGTCTATTACTACAACCTCAACAAGTGGGACCTTGAAAGTTTTACCCGCTGGGATTTCAACAGCTACTTCAACTTTGAAAATAATTCCCACGAATGTTTCTGCTGGAAATCATATAGCTATTCCAGTCAATGCGAAAGTGGCAATACCCAGAATAACGTCGACAAATAAAGAATCGAAACCTAAGACGCGTCGAGGTCCCAGAATTAAAAAAGATGTCGTTGAAACGCCACCGCCGATACCAAAGGTGGATGACACCGATCATAATTATACAAATAATGAAAATGACAATTATGACTCGGATGATTCGTGCAATTTGCCTTTACAAAATGCCCCGACTGTTCATACTTCCACGTGCGCTTACGACGTGCAATGCGACGTTTGCGGAATTGGAGTAGACGACGACGAGTTACTTATTGCTCACAAAAAGATTCATCTTCCTCAAAAAATGGGATGCAAAGAGTGCCACCAGGAATGTGACTCGTTGTACGACTTGTACATGCATAAGAAGAAAAATCATAACGTTTACAAAAGAGTAGCCTTAAAATTTTCGTGCGAACAATGTGGAAAGTTCTTTACTAACAGCTGGCAATGGGAAAATCATGAAGAACATAAGTGCAAGAAGAAATTTCCCATGTATCCTTGTAAATATTGTGAAATGGGTTTCTCCACCAACCTCAAATTGAAGCGACACTTGAGAGTACGTAAAATATTCAATAAATTGTATTTTATTTTATAGCGAATCAAGAAATGAGTTAAAGATAATTTCCACACTTTCACATTATTCACGTTAAATTTTAATTTCAGAAACATAAGAAAGAAATGTTAGAGGACCCGGATGTTCGAATTTACAAATGCGTCGCTTGTCCAAAAGTGTTTGTAGATGAAGAATTTTATGAAAAACACAGAAATGTGCATGACCCGGAATGTTGGGACAAATTCAAGTGTAATTTGTGCAATCGTCCTTTCCGTGACAATATACGATTAAAAGAACATCAGCAATCTATTCACGAAGGGATTAAACCCCATCAGTGTGACGTTTGTGGTCAAACGTTTCACCGTCGTTCAAATATGGTACATATATTACTCGTATGAACTTTTATTTAAATTCAAATGTTGCTGCTTTTATTTAATATATTAATAATATAATAATTTTTATAGTCACCAAACGAATATTGTTAGTTTCTTAATATTTAATATTCAGAATAAAATAAGTAAATGTTTACATGGAAATTTCTAATCACGTTTAAAATAAATTTACAGAAAGTTCACAGAGAAAAACATTTAGCTCGTAAATGTGAACATTGCGATGAAAGTTTTTCAAAATTAAATGCATTAATTGCACATATCAAGGACATTCATAAAATGGAGCCTAGTGGGAAAATTTTGGCGAGGAGACAGTATAAAAGTGGCTGTTATGTCTGCAGATTTTGTGGTAAAAAATTGTCAACGCATCAATCAGTTCTTGATCATGAACGGATTCATACTGGAGAAAAACCACACGAATGCAAAACTTGTGGTAAAACATTCAGGTAATTTATGAAATGTAAAAATAATGTTCGCGATTATATATTCAAATTAATAAAATATAAATATTCTATCTTAAAAAACTCATAGCATGCCTGAACTTGCAGTGAGTTACCGGTTTATTAGCCAATAAAATTTTTAAGTAACATTAAACAATTTTATTTATATATCTTACAGGACTTATACTGCTCGTTGGGCTCATGTGCAAAGACATAAAAAAGGAAGTTTTACGTGCGAGCATTGTGGAAAAGTTTTCAGGTAAGACTACAAATAAATATATCAGTGGGTACTTTACCTTATACGTAAACAGTTCATTTCAGTTTTCTTTCGTTAAATTAATAACAGCTATGATACATATCAGCTAATAAGTTAATTAATTTTTAGTTATAAACAGAATTTACTTACGCATATACTAATTCACATGCCTGTGGAGGAACGTAAGCATCAATGTTCTATATGTGGAAAGAAATTTTTAAGAAAAGGTCATTTAAACATTCACATGCGAATTCATAATGGCGAACGACCATATACTTGTGATATCTGCAACTTCAGTTTCACGCAAATGGGAGACATGAGGAGACATCGAGCCAGGCATTTCAGTAATTATACAAAAACTAGAAAAAATCAAACGAAAGTAATCAATGAATTACCTGTGGAAGATATGCAGGTCGTCATTGATGTACAAGAAGCTGAAGAAGCGGATCAATTTCAAGCTCAACATATGCAAAACATTGAAGAAGTACAAGATATCAACGAAATTCACAATATTGAAGTTATTGAAGAATATGGGGGTGATATGGATGGGAAAACTATAACAGTGATTCAGAATTCAGATAATATCCATGAAACTGGTGAAATTCAAGAATCTAAGGTTGAAGAAATAACTAACGATTTGGAATATCAGATTAATTTAATGATGAATGAAGGGGAACCTGTCGAGGAAGTGGTGGTACCTTAATAATATTGCCAAAAATATTTAAAGTTTAAAAACCATTTTTGACACAATGAAGAGACTTTCCTAACATTTTTATATCTACAATATTATCAAATCACTATTTAGAACTGTAGTGTTTTCATTTTGAGAATCCTTCTAACCCAAAGAGGACTCTTTCTCCCATTGATACAGTAGTGCAGCATTTCAACATCGATAGGCATATATCTATACCACTTTAGGGTATACTCGACTCTTCCGCATTCAACAAATTCAGTTCCAAATCTTTTTCCAAGTTGAAGGAGTTCACTTCATTGTACCAATAGAGAATTTCTAGCAAACTTTGTGAATGAGTCAGCACAAATCTATTATGTAACTTTTGTAAGCAATTTTTATTTTGTCATAGTTCTCAGTTTTGTTGATTTTTTGCCAATTCCACATTGTTAAAGGTTAAAGGTGGGAGCGATGTTGAAATTATAGCAAGAATACACACCCGCTATAGCGAGTTTTTGAATAGATATATAACCACGATAGAGAGCCGAGTGTATTTATTTTGTAGTATAAATATAAACGTCATGGAATATATGTATATTTAAAATATGTTAATAGGTTTACATACACGCATATATATATATATATATATTTTATAATATATACTAGAATTTATATCATGTATTATATATTTAAATTATGTAAATAAATAATTCATGAAATATAAGTAAAAAATGGTCGTTTGATGTTCATAATTATATTGTTTAATTCCAAGAAAAGTGTCATAAAATTTAAAAAGAATGCGACGACATTTGAAGGTATTGATAAATGAAATATTTGTCGCTTAAATAATAATGATATGAAACTTAATTGTAGGGCACATAAATAAGATTAAAAAATAATTGGTTCAATTATATGAAACATATAAAACTTTTTATTCTTTTATTTTTTATTCTATCATTTTGGTTCGTACATTTTGATTTCGTCTTTACAAAACTTCGTTACGAAATTTATCAATTGCATTTAATACAACTTCTTCGAAAGATAACATAGAATTATCTATAATTGTTTCGTGCTCTTGCAAGTAATCTTGAACAGTAGGACAAAAGCTATATCTGTGAACTTTAATTAACTTTTCAGAAACCTGCAATGACGTAAGGTTTGTTTCATGTACAGTTTTATGTGGTTTACAAATCCAAACGTCCGGGACACGAACTGATGGAAAAATTACATTAAATCTAAATATCGGAAGCACTGATTTATTTGCGTTTACGTGACCCGGATGTTGCGAGCAAAACGATGCAACTTTAAGCGAATAACACGGAACATTTATTCTTGTTCTGTACAAATTAAACATCCAGTCATTAATTGTACTATGAGAATCCGGTTTCAAAAATTGCCCCCACTGAACAGTCGTTGCGTATGCAGCTACATTTCTTGTGCGAAGCAAACAGTCGGCTTGTACCAAATTCCTTACTATATTATAGTTGACTTTGGGATATGGAAAATTCCACGGTACAGTCTCATAGACGAATGTTACGTTCGTGCTTCTCTTTATTTCAGCATTAAACCAACTGTCTATTCCATAATCATAAATTAAAAAGTATTGTATACCAATAATATTTTGTACTGTTATAAAACTGAGCTTCTCTTCTAGGTGCACAAATTGATCACTTGGCAATATGCACATAGCATAGTCGCTTCCCTTGAGATTCGCGGGAGAATTTTTCACAGCCATAATTGATGCGTCTTGAATATTCCCAGCTTCGCTAAAATATTTTACTCCAACCGGCGTGAATGAACTCTCAAAATTACAATTCAATAAATATCCTTGGACATTGTATACAATATCCTCTTGCGTATTTTTGATTGACTGAAAAACGACTGTACCAAATACCGTGGAATATTTTTCATCGGCAAGATAAACCGCACAACGAAGATTTTCATTGATTTTTCCAAAAGCAATCGTTCGAATTTGTTTATTATCTATATTATAAGAAGAATAAAGGTACAGGTTGTCGTTCAGTCTCAACCAAGAAGGAAGAGGTTCGCACAAAAGATGGGGAGGTTTTTGAATAATAGTATTTGTGCAATCAGGGCCATCTTTTAAACGTGGTTCGCCGAAATAATTAAAAACCTCTAGCACATAGTGAAGCTTGTTATACTCGTGTCGATAGAACAGCAAAGATATAAGACTAACTGCAGCTATTATGGCCAAACCTGCTTGGTAATATTTTCGCATTTTAATGATAATTTATAAATTTTAATAAATTTTAATCGTTAATTTGTCTCGTTTATCCAGGTGTATCAGCTGTGCTTTTCATAATAAAATTTGGTATGTAAAATCTGTAAAAAAAAAGAAAAAGAAAAATGAGTCTGTGAGAAATATAATTTATAAATTTGTATGAGAATTTTAATCTCAAAGTCTGATTCAAAATATACAAATACGTTATTAAGAGTCGAAACATTTTTCATGCATGTATCCGGATGAAATATAAAGAATAAATGTAAATAAAATAGATTATTCTATTACATGCAAAACATTTCTTCAAAGTACATAATTAAGTGTTTGCTTAACATTCTCATTTCAATCAAATTCGACTATAAATAATATTTAAATTACATTTTTATGGCAATTATATAATTTATGTTATTATATACAGTTCAATGTGTTTAATATATTTTTATTTATATGATAACTTGTGTTAAATATGATTAAACACTAAAAAAGGGAAATCGATCTAACCTTTTCAAAGTTATCTTCTTCGAACTGTCATAATTCTTGAAGTTATGCTATACAATCAGTTTAATTACAAATAATAAAGTCAGATTTTACTGATTTAATGATAAAAAAAATATTCTTAAACAATAATACAGAGTACACTGCTCATTAGTACAAACATGTCCCCCACTATATTCGACATAAATAAATTACATGTAAACTTGGATCATAATTTGGATTGGAATTATTTTTGGTACCATATGCACCTCGCCACGGGTTAGCAATTTGATATGATTGCTGAACCAATTATATTCTAACTAGTTCCAGCTACTGTCAAAGAATATGCAGCTGCGCCACCAATGATATAGCCCTGATGACATAAAAATTATAACCCCTCATTTGAGTGCGTAACACACAAAGCTATTGAACAGACAGTGGTTTGACAATTAAAATCGCAACAATTAATAATGAAGTGTGTAGCTCTTGGATGCACTTCGGGACATCGAGGTAATCCAGAAAAGGTATCTTTCTTTAGAGTGCCAAAAAACAAAGAGGATGCTAAATTGTGGCAAATTGCCTGCAACCGAAAGGACATAACATTAAATCATAATCACGCATTTTGTGAAAAACACTTTAATTTGAATGATATCGAGAGAAAAAGGGTGTTTTATGATAACGAAGGAACAATTATAGAAGAAGTAAGTTAATTTTATTTATCTGTGCATCACGCAGTAGTAATTTATATAAATAATTATATAAACAATATTTAAGGCTTTGTTACCGTGTCCTCGGCTCAAGAAAGGGGCAGTGCCATGTACTTTTTCATGTACCGAAAGTTCCGAAGATCCTGAAAATCCTGAAGACGCAATTCTAAATTCAAGTATAAATCAAACTATGTCTTGCGATGAAATTGAAGAAGATTCGAACGAGTTTAGTTTTGACCAAATTAAATACAATGGAGAAATAAACCTTCCTCCTTTGTGGAGCAGAACACTTTTGCAACATGGAAATAAACAAGCGTTATTGTATCAAAAAACTATAGCAAATTTTGTTGAAAATAAACTAGAACCGGTATCTTTGAAAGAATTAATATTAGACGATGACTTGACAATTAGGCTGAAAGTTCTAAAAAAAGGAATTTCACATAAATTAATTACAGCGGATGTAAAAATACAATCAGTAGATCAGTTGGAAAACATTATAAAACTCTTTGAAGGGTATCATGTATGTGATGGGTATATAATTGACAATAATAATGTTTCATCAGAATTTGCTTATGAAGAAAGTAAAAACCGTTGGAGACACAAGGATTGTCTTTTGTTAATGTCAAAATCATCAAGATTGCTATGTAATTATTGCAAAGATATTCCATATTCTTTAACCAAAAAAATCCAGAGTAATTCAGAAGGTAACAATGATGCGAAACAAATTAGATTAGACAATTTATCATATGACAGTTCAAGGAATTAAATCAAAAATCAAATCAAACAATGCTTGGAAAATAATGTTTTTACAGATAAGGATGTGGAAACAATGCAGGATGTTAAACTCATCAGTAAAGGAAGATATATCTATGGATTTGTATAGAAGTATTATAAGTTCTTCTGTATTAAATTGTAAAATATAAATATTGTTAATAAAACTGTTTTATATAAATATTACAATAATTAAATTTAGATTAAATACTTATTTTCCATTTATTATTATATAACACTTTAATCCTGGGGATTTTTAGGGTGGTTGGAATTTATATTTTTGGGACTTGAAATAAAATTGTTAAGCATAATCCCAATTGCTTCTAGATGGTGCATCCTAAAAAAATATAAATAAAATATCACGAAGAATTTAAATGATTTTTTTTTCTTTCGCATTATTGAACAAACATAAATTTTAATAAGCTAGAAAAAGATACACGATACTGCCAGTCATTTTGGGAATCCGGTCAAAGACACGACGCTCCTTACCCTCTGTATCTGTCTTTGTTTTTATTCGATGCGTAAAACGCGCAGCGCACGTTGTAGTTACCACTAGTTACATTATATGGACACCCAGTTCAAACGATTCGTCACCCACCTAAGTTTAATGTAAGAGAGTTTAAGTTGGCTATTCTGCCAATGAAAGCAGATTTAGAAACGCAGCTTAAAGAAAAAGCGTTCGCTATTTCTTATACATCTTTAAGCTGCGTTTCTAAATCTGCTTTCATTGGCAGAATA